>CM044964.1:1922904-2075790 GCA_024516035.1 Bactericera cockerelli | reverse complement strand
AAAATTTCCCAAATGGGAGGATAACTTGTCATGTCCCGGCTGGGTTTCGAACCCGCGACATCTGGATTCTCTGGATTCACAGAGTGCCGCCTTTACCACTGAGCTACCGGGACAGACATAGATGGTGAAAGATTGCCGAAGAAAATATATGAGATGAAAATGCAGGGAAAAAGACCAAAGGGACGCCCAAGATACCGTTAGAATGACGTCATTAAATCAGATGTTGAGAAGAAACAGGGAGTTTGGGGGGATATTGAAAATAATCAAAAATAAGTATAAGTAATGCTTTATTTAGACTGTCAGCGCACTGTAAAAAAAAAAAACTGTAAAATGAAATTACATACATTCCTTCCTAGCTAAAAAAAAAAAAAAAAAAAAAAAAAAAAAATAGCAGAAAATAATAATAACAACACCTCTCACCTCCACCAAGTCCGTGGTGTGATTGGTCACGCCCTTGCACACCCCCGCATAGCTCCACAAGCAGGCGGGCGAGCTCACACAGGCCTGACACGAGTGTAGCCGAGAGCAGGCGAGAGCACCCGAGTCCTCGGGGGGACGAGGATAGCCGAGCTCTGCCGAGGAGGAGGCCTGCTGGGTGCAGTGGTCTAGCCGGGTGAGCGAGCGGGACCCGTCCTGGGGGGAGAACATAGAGGCTTGCTTTAATTTATTTATTGTTGTTGTTGTTGTTGTTGTAATGTTGTAGCCAGCTTGGCTACTGCTGGAGGGGTGGGTGATGGTCTCCAGCCAACTTTCTCTCTCTTTCTCTTTCTCTCTCTCTCTTACTATATCGCTCTTTGCTTCCTTTCGCTTCTTTCTCTGTTTTATTTGACTTAAAACTGTTTTATTTATTTATTTTTTATTTTACATTGTTATATTTAAAATTGTTTATTAGTGCTAAGTTTAATTTAGGGTACAATTATAATTAGATAGTATAGGGTCCGCCCGTGTATTGAAATAAATAAATAAATAAAAACTTCATTTCAATGTTGGCTCATCCTGAGCCACATATTTCTACGTGCGATCAACCATCATGAGGACTTGGACTTTTCTTTATAAGCCATTCAACCCTTAGGAAACTGCAAGCTAGCCCCTGGCTCGTAAGGGTTGGCTAGTCTGTTCTCTGTTTATAGTCCTCTAGCGGGACACTGGTCTTCTCCCTGTTCAACGTCCCCCAGTCAGACTAATTTATTTATTATAAGTATACAGTGATACAGTATGTTAAGTCAAGGTCAAAGAAATTTGTGACGACATTTGTCGATTTTCAAAAAGCGTACGACTCTATTGATCGGAAAACTATTAAAAATACCTTGTTTGAGTTTGGCTTGGATAGAAAAATTATAAATCTTATATGTAAAACTTTGGAAAATACTGTATCAAAAGTGAAATTTAGAGGAGAGTTCTCAGAGCCGTTTAAAATCGACACCGGTGTAAGGCAAGGTGATCTGTTGTCTCCACTGATCTTCAATTGCGTCCTGGAGAAAATTATAAGAGAGTGGTCTTTAACCGTACCATCATCACATGGCATTCACATAGGATATAAGCGTGACAATCTTATGGTAAATTGCCTAGCCTTTGCGGATGACTTGGCTTTGATAGCAAACAACATCGATGAAGCAAAATTGCAAATATCCGTCCTACATTCAATAGCTGCTAAAACTGGGCTCAACATATCTTTCACGAAAACTGAATTCATCACAAACATTAATGATGCACCTCCTGTTCTAAAAATTGGACAAGAAACTATAAAACAATCTAAAAAATTTAAATACCTGGGTGAAATTATTACAAGTAATGGTTCCGAAGTTCCAGCAATAGAAAGCAGATGTAACAAATTGGAGGCAGCCTTTCATTTATGCAAGGGTCTGTACAAAAACCGAAGTCTATCTTTGAACCTAAAACTATGCCACTATAACACTGTCATTAGACCTGCGGCTATTTATGCGTCAGAAACTTTATGCCTAACTACAAAAGGTTCTATAAAAAAACTTGAAATCAAAGATAGGAAAATGTTAAGGAAAATACTTGGTTCAATTAGAGAAAACAATGAATTCCGTCAAAGACACAACAAAGAATTGTACTTACAATCGGAGGACATCATTACCAGTATGAGGAAGCGTCGCCTACTATTTTTTGGTCACATTGAAAGAATGAACTCAGAAAGACTTACACATCGTATCCACTCTTCCATTTCTAACAAGAAATCATATTGCAAATGGTCACAACAAGTCAAAAAGGATCTTCATGAAGCATCAATCTCATCAGAAGATATTCAAAATCGTCAAGACTTTAGAGAACAAGTTAGAAATGTGAAACTTCAACCAATCAGCGCTCCTACATCACGTCCTGCCAGCAGATGGTCACAAGAAAGAAAAGAATCTCACTCTATCAAAATGAAAACTTACTGGGACAGAAAGAAAGCCAATGCCCATAATACTAACTAAAACATCTTTCATAGAAAAATCTTAGAGTAATAACATGTAAACATTTAATCTTTAATTTTGCAATGTATAGAACATTTTAAAAAAATACTGAATTCTTTTGTTGTAAATTGTAATGAAAACTGAAATTTTTAAAATTTGTATTGTGTGGATTTTGGGAAATTGTAACTATTTTTTTTTTACATCCTGTAGACTTGTAAAAAATGTAAATTTTGTATAACTTTGTAATTTGGTATGCTTCTGATTGGGTTTTGAAGAAGTAAATACTATGTAAAGTATGGGATTTCTAGCATAGGTCTTATTTTTAGTAGGTGCATATCTAGTTGTATTATTCTGTAATATCTGTAAATCTGTCTCTATTGTGTAGTTTTTCCATTTGTAATTGTAAATCACTCTGTAAATTTACTTTGTATCATGAAAGAAATAAAGATATCCGTGACCCATAGATGGTCCAAACGATAGTAAAAAAAAAAAAATACAGTGATCAGGCGGACCATTCTTTACTTTCAACACATTGATACTACTAGTTTATTTATTTATTAAAAGATGAGTGTATGGTTTTTTTTATTTGTGGTGAAGCACAAGGCCTCTTCACAATTTTTGTAGATAGCGCAGCATTACTAAGAGCCTCCTTTACTCTTCGAATTCCATTACATTAATTTCTTTTTACTCCGGTAAAGCCGCCACTGGTTGTTACTCATACAAGTAACGACTCATTTTTCCTCACGAGGAATGAGTGGACCCCGAACATCCAAGTACAGATTAGAAAAATTCCTGCCCCGCTGGGGATCGAACCCAGGTCACCAAGCGTGCAATGCCTAGCGCGCTAAATCACTCTGCCACGGTGAGTTATTATAAGTATTATTTATTATAAGTATACAGTGACCAGGAGGACCATTCGTTACTTTCAACACATTGATACTACTATTATATTTATTTATTAAAAGATGAGTGTTTCACAGCCTTATTTATTTCGTAATCATAAAACAGGAGCTACTGTAGACGCTTGTGTTCTGTGTTGTAACCTACCCATTCCGTAGAATGCCTCCCCTCTGATGGGCTAGTTGACACGATATTCCCATTTAGGTACAGGGTCAACACGAGCGCACCGGAAGGTATCCCTTACAAAAAAAAACTATATCCAAATTTTGAATACAATTTTTTGTCGGCGCGGGGGTTCGAACCCGGGACCTTCCGCATGGCAAGCGAGTGCTTAACCATTGAGCTATTCGTGCGCTTGAAATTAGATTATTGCAATCTTTTAGTAGAATGTAACCTTTTTTAATATAAGAATAACTCGGGATATTTATTATAGTTAGGAACTTACTGTAAAAACGTTATCTGTATATTTTTTTTGAGAGAATTTTAATTTACACTCTACAATTTTAAATAAAAAAGTGTGCTCTCAGTTAGATCGACCACAGACGTTACTTCGCAGTGGTTCAAATCCGGACACAAGCAAGTAATAATTCAATATCAAAACTTCCTGAAAACTTAAAGCCATAATGTTTTTTTTTAAATGCTGGCTCTGAGAGTTATTTATAATAATAATAATAAATAATATTAAAGCATAAATAGCTATTAAGCTCAGAACGGACCAATAATAGCATAAAAAGCTATTATTGTACCTATTAAAAAACATTGCTTGAAACTATAATACTTCCCCGGAGAATTAACCGGACACTTGATGTTATTCCCTTTGACTATATCTATGTTAAATTTGTAGTTGACATTTTCAAGCTATTATTGCTTTGATAGAGAAAAAACAGTATGAAGCTTAATACTGAACAGAAGACACATGTTTAACTTTTCAGGTACCTAAGTTTTATTAATAATATCGCTTTATTTATACTGCCTGATTAAGCTAATTAAGTCACATTATTCCAGCACTAAGCCCAAGACGTATTATTATGTGGTAAAAATCCCAAATGAGAGGATAACTTGTCCCAGCTGGGTTTCGAACCCGCGACTTCTGGAATCTCTGGATTCACAGAGTGCCGCCTTTACTACTGAGCTACCGGGATATCAAATGAATTAAAAAAAAATTATACGCTTTGTTTTCTATCGAAAAAACATGACCGAATTACTTTAAAAAAAAATTTTTCTTCTTCTTCTTCTATTTAGTATTAATCTCCAAACTGTTACTTAACTATCAAAAGAAAAGCATCTAGAAAATTTTAATCACAAAAAAGTGATGTCAAATTTAGTCCATCAGGAATTACATGGAGTCAACGGTCATGGCGGTATGGGTTGTTTTTGCCCAATGCCAAAAAAAAACATGGATTCAAATGCAAAACAACTAGTGTCCGGTTGATTCTACCGGTGAGTGCATTTTTGTATCGATTTTTTTTTTTTTTACAAAAAATATACCGACAGCCGGATTCGAACCCACGACACGACATTACCTTGCAGTAGTTCTCCTGCTCAGAGCTCAGCGCCAGGATGCACTGGCTAGAGTCTGGACACCAGCCACAGGAGAGGGAGGTGGAGGCACAGGACACACAGTCCTGAAGACTGGCGCACAGCTGTGTGGAGGTGAAAGCGGAGGAGCGGGGTCTCTCCGGACATTTCCTGTGGAGGTGTTATTATTATTATTATTACTACTAGGAGCTACTAGTACCACAGGAGAGGGAGGTGGAGGCACAGGACACACAGTCCTGAAGACTGGCGCACAGCTGTGTGGAGGTGAAAGCGGAGGAGCGGGGTCTCTCCGGACATTTCCTGTGGAGGTGTTATTATTATTATTACTAGGAGCTACTAGTACCACAAGTATATGTAATATTTTACATAAAATATTACATCGAGTATATGTAATATTTTTATGTAAAACTAGGAGTCTTTAAATAAAATATTATAATTATTATTATAACATAAAAATATTACATATAATAATAAAAAATACCATTAGGTTTTGTATATTTTACGGTACTTGACCAATTTACAAGAAACAAATACTAACAAACACAAAGATTTTTTCTCTTCTTTTTACAGATACAAAGAATAATTACTTTGGATTTCTAATATAATAATAAAACTCTGTAGTGGAAGGTAACCACCAAGCGAGGTTAATGCTCAAAGCATTTTCTACCAACTAATCCTCAGAGTCTTATTACTATGTGGTCTCGAACTCACATGAATGAGGAAAAATTCATGCACTGGGTGGGATTCGAACCAACGGATTCCTACGCTACCTGGATTAACAGACTAGCGCTTTAACCACTTTATTACCCTTATAACCCCGACGATAACAAAATGGACGAGATATTCTATTTGTAAAAACTAAATAAAGCATATTTGTCACATCTTAGGAAACTTTATTACCAGTGCATATAACAATAAGATTTTTTTTCTTCTTTTTACAGATACAAACAAAATAATTACTTTGGATTTCTAATATGAACTTTGTAACAAATATTGCGGATCCGGAGAACTTACTTGTATTGACTAGATTCATCGCTGGTGAGTAGTTTGTAGTCGTAGCCATGTATATCGTAGCACATCTCACTGGTCAGATCCCAGATGCATTTGATCCCCGGTCGCACACTCAGACAGGCTGTCATGCTTTTGAAACTATTGCAAGACCCGGGTGTGTATCTGAAGCAGAAACCAATTTTTTTTTTTTAAGTTTCCATTTATTTATTTTTTACACAAACATCTTCTACAAACAATGAGGGTATACCCACCTTCAAAAGATAAAAAATCTTGTGCTGAAGGTGGGGATAAAGCACTTTTCTTTGCTTTCCAAATATAAAGCAAATATAAAGCACTTTTCTTTGCTTTCCAATAGTAAAAAAAAAATTGATTGAAACATTTAAAATTAGTTCTGAGCATAAGACTGTATACTGTAAAGCCGTGTTTTTCTTTCTAACCAAAGTTAACCAAACGAGAATAAAATGAACCAAACTGGAAGCAAGTCACTTTTCTTTTGGAAGAGGAAAAATTGTTGACCAAAATGGAAGTAGAAAATTTATGCTTCCAGTTCTTTTATAGTTAAGTCCATTGTTTATCTTTAAAAGTACCGAAACGCATTTTTCTTTTACGAATGTGGTGAAGTTGACCTTGAAATAATATTTAAATCGAACCTGGAATTTTTTTTTTAATCCAAAAGAAAAATAGGCCTAATGAGTCATCAGGAGATAAAAGGTCAACCTCCTTTTTGAAACAGAGGATTTCTCTGTGTGCCCAGAGAGGAAATGCGGCAGCTGTGATGGGCACAGTGCCTCGTTCCTCAGACTTGGAAGACATTTTTTATATTTTATAAATGGTTAAAAACATTTTTTGTTATTAATATTTGCAATAGCCTCTCTCTTAAAAAAAAAAGTTCTGAGCTAAACCAACCTCAGTCGCTTGATCCCTAAGCCGGCGGACTTGTAACCTGGAGGTCGGTGGTTCTAGTACCGGTTTCAGTGTTTTTTTATTATTATTATTATTATTATTATTATCTGACTTGGTTGCAGGGTTTTCAGTGAAACCCTTACAATTAACACAGCGACCTAATTAGATCTTTTGTGACCAGTTGATCCTATTCGGTTTTATCGTCCTGATTAGAGATAGTCAGGACGGGGGTTTTAATCTCCATTATCGTACCAGCTACTCACATTAACCTCACCCAGCCTGGGTAGGGCCGGATCAGGCGCGGCCGGTGCTAAGGAGCTGCGGAACTGCAACACCCCCAGACAAAAAAGAGAAAGAAGTTTTTCTCAAGTCCTAGCTCGTACACAATTTTTAGAATAATTAATCTCACATTTATAGCATAATTAATGCACAATTATCATGATTGGCATGGTAAACAAACTCAAACTCTTTGCGTACTAAAAGAGCGACTCTATACTATCATCATGATCATAGGGTGGCGTCATCGTGAACGATGGTAGCCAGGCAGTGGAGGAATGACTCAGCGCTTCGACCACTGTCTTTATAAGGAGGCTAATAATTGTCTATTTATATAGAGTCTATATATAAAAGACTCTATACAGGGTGGGGCAAAAGTCTGGAAACCCCTGAATAACTTTCGAATGGCTTCTTCGGTAAATATGAAATTTTGTACGGTAAACCGGGCTAATAAAACCTTCTTTTAGAGTGGGGTCGATTTTTGTTACCGGCCCCCATGTCTGGGCCAGGGGGGCAACTTCATTTTTTTAAATACGAACCCCCACCTTGCGATACATTTTTGAAAAGGTCTTTAAATAAGAAATACATTGGTGCAAATTTTATTTTTTTAATATTAACTGTTTGCAAATGGCGTCCAACTTTGTGTATGCAGTAAAGTCTGGAAACCCCTGAATATCTTTCGAAAGGGCTTTCTCAGTAAATTTAAAATTGTGTACGGTAATCTTTGGTAATTAGACCCTTATATTAGAATGGGACCAATTTTTTTTACCGGCCCCCATGTCGGCGCCAGGGAGGCCAACTTCATTTTTTTAAATACGAAACCCCACCTTGCGATACATTTTTGGAAAGGTCTAATTACCCCGACTTACCGTGCACAATTTTAAATTTACCGAGAAAGCCCTTTCAAAAGATATTCAGGGATTTCCAGACTTTACTGCATACACAAAGTTGGACGCCATTTGCAAACAGTTAATATTAAAAAAATAAAATTTGCTCCAATGTATTTCTTATTTAAAGACCTTTCCAAAAATGTATCGCAAAGTGGGAGTTCGTATTTAAAAAAATGAAGTTGGTCCCCCTGGCCCCGAACTGGGGGCCGGTAACAAAAATCGACTCCCCTCTAAAAGAAGGTCTTATTAGCCCAGTTTACCTTACAAAATTTTAATTTTACCGAAACAGCCATTCGAAAGTTATTCAGGGGTTTCCAGACTTTTGCCCCACCCTGTATATCCCGATTCAGTCCGGTTTATGTGGCAGCACCAGCAAAACATTTTCCCACCGGCCGCGCCTAGTATGACATGTAGGTATATACTTGAATAACTACAGACCATGCATTTTTGCACTCACTCTATGAGATCATTCATCATGTGTCCATTGAAGCCTCCGTACACATACAGCTTCCCGTCAAACACCACACTCGAGTGTCCGTAGCGAGCGAGGTCACCCTGTAAATGAGAAAATTGATTACATCACCCTGTAAATGAGAAAATTGATTACATCACCCTCTATATAAGAAAATTGAAAAATCTATCATGAGGACCTTCTCATTATTTACTAACAAAACCACATGTGGTTTTTTTCTGGTTCTGAGTCTTTTTTTAAAATAAAAAACCAGGGCCGGGGCATTTTTACGCCAATAACTGTCATTGGCAGTCCAGCGTGGAAATTCCTCGAGCCTGGTAGGCACCATGTGTCGGGAGAAGAATGACATCCTTTCGTCATTCTTCTCAATGATTAAATAGTCTGTCCCGGTAGCTCAGTGGTAAAGGTGGCACTCTGTGAATCCAGAGATCCTAGAGGTCGCGGGTTTGAAACCCAGCCGGGACATGACAAGTTAACCCATTAGGGATTTTTACCAGATAATAATACGTCTTGGGCTTACTGCTGGAATAATGGGACTTAATAGTCCTAATCGGGCAGTATAAATAAGGCGATATTATTTTTTTTTTACATGTTTGTTATGTAACTAGGTATGTATTTTATTCCTGCAGTAAAGACGGCAAACAATGCAGTTTTCACTCTCGTGTTATTCCGTTAAAAAAATCAATTTCTTGTTCATTTATTATTAATTTATCACTTTGAACAGATCAGGTAGGTTATTTAGACCCCATTGTATTAACAAAAATTAAAATAACTACCTGTATTAAAGCAAGTCTGGCGGAGAGTTGGACCCTACTGTATTTCATTCCTACATACATATCCGTAATCGTTCTATACTAAGGCACAGGTCGATGCACAAAGCCTCTCCACCAAACTCTATTATTAGATTTTTGATTGTTATCATTGGAAAGTTATCATATCGTGATATCACAACTACTCAAACTCGCTTTACTAAATCTACGCTGAAACCGGGACTTGAACCACCGACCTCCAGGTTACAAGTCCGCCGCCTTATCGATCAAGCTATTTATTTACACTTTATTTTTTTTACAAAACAATCATCAACAACAACAAAAAATATAACAATAATTTAAAAAAAAAACTTAGAAATATGTACAAAAAGAAATATTAATTTTTATTACAATTGTTTTTTAATCCGGGGCGAAGTTAATGCCTTAGGCATTCTCTGCCACTTAACCCCGGACTGAGGTCGGTGATTATTATTATTGGACCCTACTGTAATCATGGTATAAGAAATGATCTCTAACCTGTATTGAAGCGAGACTGGCGGAGAACCAGTCATCGCAGAGCACATCGTACGCCATGAGGTCACGCGAGTAGCACTTGGCTCCGTTGCTCTGGGCGGAGTCGTTGTGGGTGTTGCCACCGAACACCAGCATAATGCCGCCGAGTATGGTGGCGGAGTGGAGGAACCGGGACTGAGGCGAGGGCATGAGCAGAGTCCTGGCGACAAAAATATTATTTCTAAAAATTTCTTTTGAAAAAAAAAAAAAAAAATAGTGATATCCCCAAAAAAAACTTCAGATGGTGAAAAAATGTACGAGAGTCCTGAGAAAAAAAAATAATGACCCCCCCCCAATTTTTTTTTCAGATGGTGAAAAATGAACAAGTTTCCTGAGAAAAAATAACTAGCCCTCTGATTTTTTTTTGGGGGCCCCCCAAAAAAAATCAGATGGTGAAAAATGTACAAGAGTCCTCATGAGAATAAAAATGACCAACCCTCCCAAAAAAAACTTTTAACGGAAAAAAATGCACCAAAGGAAAAAAAAACATACCAAGTTTTGTTATCTCGATGATTTTAATTTAATTTAATTTTTAATTTAATTGTTTATTTATGTCATATTTTACAATACAATGATACTTATGGAACCATTAGTTTCCGTACAAGTTACCAAGTTTTCTTGTCTGGATGGTACTTGTAGAACCATTAGTTTCCGTACAACTTACCAAGTTTTCTTGTCTGGATGGTACTTGTAGCACCATTAGTTTCCGTACAACTTACCAAGTTTTCTTGTCTGGATGGTACTTGTAGAACCATTAGTTTCCGTACAACTTACCAAGTTTTCTTGTCTGGATGGTACTTGTAGAACCATTAGTTTCCGTACAACTTACCAAGTTTTCTTGTCTGGATGGTACTTGTAGAACCATTAGTTTCCGTACAACTTACCAAGTTTTCTTGTCTGGATGGTACTTGTAGAACCATTAGTTTCCGTACAACTTACCAAGTTTTCTTGTCTGGATGGTACTTGTAGAACCATTAGTTTCCGTACAACTTACCAAGTTTTCTTGTCTGGATGGTACTTGTAGAACCATTAGTTTCCGTACAACTTACCAAGTTTTCTTGTCTGGATGGTACTTGTAGAACCATTAGTTTCCGTACAACTTACCAAGTTTTCTTGTCTGGATGGTACTTGTAGAACCATTAGTTTCCGTACAACTTACCAAGTTTTCTTGTCTGGATGGTACTTGTAGAACCATTAGTTTCCGTACAACTTACCAAGTTTTCTTGTCTGGATGGTACTTGTAGAACCATTAGTTTCCGTACAACTTACCAAGTTTTCTTGTCTGGATGGTACTTGTAGAACCATTAGTTTCCGTACAACTTACCAAGTTTTCTTGTCTGGATGGTACTTGTAGAACCATTAGTTTCCGTACAACTTACCAAGTTTTCTTGTCTGGATGGTACTTGTAGAACCATTAGTTTCCGTACAACTTACCAAGTTTTCTTGTCTGGATGGTACTTGTAGAACCATTAGTTTCCGTACAACTTACCAAGTTTTCTTGTCTGGATGGTACTTGTAGAACCATTAGTTTCCGTACAACTTACCAAGTTTTCTTGTCTGGATGGTACTTGTAGAACCATTAGTTTCCGTACAACTTACCAAGTTTTCTTGTCTGGATGGTACTTGTAGAACCATTAGTTTCCGTACAACTTACCAAGTTTTCTTGTCTGGATGGTACTTGTAGAACCATTAGTTTCCGTACAACTTACCAAGTTTTCTTGTCTGGATGGTACTTGTAGAACCATTAGTTTCCGTACAACTTACCAAGTTTTCTTGTCTGGATTCCGCACAACTTACCAAGTTTTCTTGTCTGGATGATACTTGTAGAACTTGTTGCTCAGGGCAGCACTGGATGAACTCTCACTCACAAAACCTCCGAACACATAAATGCTCTGACTGAGGGAATCGTACGCTGCACTGTGACCGTAGCCTCCTGAGAAACAATAAAAGGAAAAAAAATGGATAAATATATATACAATCATATTATTATTATTATCATCATCATATCATAGGGTGGCGTCATCGTGAACGATGGTAGCCAGACAGTGGAGGAATGACTCAGCACTTCTACCACTGTCTTTACAAGGAGGCTAATCATTGACAAGGGCCCCCAGAACCAAACTATTAACTGGTTACTCCCTGTTTATAGTCCCCCAGCCAGACTACTGGTCTACTCCCTGTTTAAAGTCCCCCAGCCAGATAGAAAGTTATTAATATACAACACCTCATTAGATATAAATGAACAATATGTACCTACATACAACAATTATTTTGTATGTACATAATGTCAATAAAAATGAAAAACAATGAAAAATGTATAAAAAAAACATATGTCCTAACGAAAGGGTGGGGTTATTGCCTGTGGCAATCTCTTCCTCTCAACCCTTAGTGGGTAGATCACTATTACCACGCTCAGTGGTAAGAAGGTTCCGGGCTTGCAATGTGGAAGGTTCCGGGTTCGATCCCAAGAACCGACAAAAAAATGCATTCAATATTTGGTTACAATTGTTGTTGTGTTGTTGTAGCCAGCTTGACTACAGCTGGAGGGGTGAGTGATGGTCTCCAGCCAACTTTATTTCAAAGTTGGCTCGTCCTGAACCACATATTTCTATGTGCCATCAACCATCATGAGGACTTGGACTTTTCTTTATAAGCCATTAAACCCTTAGGAAACTGCAAGCTAGCCTGGCTTGTAAGGGTTGGCTAGTTCTCTGTTTATAGTCCTCTAGCGGGACACTGGTCTACTCCCTGTTTAACGTCCCCCAGCCAGACTGGTTGCTGACCCGGAGGTTGCGGGTTCAAATCCCGGCCGGAGCGTAAAATTCTAACCGAGTTTTTTCCGTTTCCGGAATGGCATGGATATTTTTTCAATAATTTTACTATTTTTTATTTTAACATTCATACATATCCTTCATTTAATACAAATTTCCCGGCCGGAGCGTATAATTCTAACCGAGTTTTTCCGTTTCCGGAATGGCATGGATTTTTTTTTTTTTTCCAATATTATGTTTCAGTATTTACTAGTTTAACCATTCACAAATCCACATTCAATACTAATTTTACTATCAATTTTGTACTTCCACTTGTTGGTGATTTAAATAAAAATTTAAGTAATTAAAAAAAATTAATACTTCATTTAATACCTCTTTTAAAAAAAAAGTTTCTTTGACATTATATGTGAATATATTTTACTTCATTTATAACGCTAATTTAAAATACCTTTAAGATGTAGTCATATTGTTGATAATTTCCTTATTTAATATCTTCTTAATTAAAAAAAGTACCTTGAGAGGTAGCATTAGTGTGACTAATGTCCTTCTTTGATTGCTTCTAATTAAAATAAATTATTTGACAGGTAAGCCACTGATGGTGAATATTTATTCATATAATACGTTATTAAAAAAAAGTTACCTTGACAGGTAGCCAGTAGTGTGACACACTCCACTCGCGTCGCCGAATGTAGTACTCCTGCAACTGTGTTAGATAGCCTAATCCAGAACAGTGCCCGAAAATCACCACATCGGATCTGATGTTGGACGTGACCAGAGTGCTGTGTGACCTGCCGACTTGATTGGGCTGGAATTTAATCAATGAACATGTTGAGGTGAATATGAAAGAGAATGCCAAAGGACATATATCACCACTCTTGATCAAACTTTGTTTTAATTTAATTATAACTTTGAAATCACTGTATATAAAAAATTGTAAATAAAGATGATCTAAATGTTGAATAATATTAAAAAATAAAAAATGATACGCCAGAGAGTCTGTGTGGACCTGCCAACTTGATTGGGCCTGGAATTTAATATGAATAACATGTTGAGGTGAATATGAAAGATAAAAAAAAAAAAAAATGATACGCCAGAGAGTCTGTGTGACCTGCCCACTTGATTGGGCCTGGAATTTAATATCAATGAACATGTTGAGGTGAATATGAAAAAAAAAAAAAAAAAAAAAAAAAATGATACGCCAGAGAGTCTGTGTGACCTGCCGACTAGATTGGGTCCCGGAATTTCATATAATAACATGTTGAGGTGAATATGAAAAAAAAAAAAAAAAAAAAAAAAAACGATACGCCAGAGAGTCTGTGTGACCCTGCCGACTTGATTGGGTCTGGAATTTAATATCAATGAACATGTTGAGGTGAATATGAAAAAAAAAAAAAAAAAAAATGATACGCCAGAGAGTCTGTGTGGCCTGCCGACTTGATTGGGCCTGGAATTTAATATCAATCAACATGTTGAGGTGAATATGAAAAAAAAAAAAAAAAAAAAAAAAAATGATACGCCAGAGAGCCTGTGTGACCTGCGACTGATTGGGCCTGAATTTGATATCAATGACATGTTGAGTGAATTGAAAAAAAAATAAAAAAAAAAATGATACCAGAGTCTGTGTGACCTGCGACTTGATTGGGCCTGGAATTTAATATCAATGAACATGCTGAGGTGAATATGAAAAAAAAAAAAAAAAAAAAAAAAAATGATACGCCAGAGAGTCTGTGTGACCGCCGACTTGATTGGGCCTGGAATTTATATCAATGAACATGTAGGTGAATATAAAAAAAACTGATACAAGATCTGTGTGACTGCACTTGATGGTCTGGAATTTAATACAAGAACATTTGAGTGAATATGAAAAAAAAAAATAAAAAAAAAAAAAATGATACGCCAGAGAGTCTGTGTGACATGCCGACTTGATTGGGTGTGGAATTTAATATCAATGAACATGTTGAGGTGAATATGAAAAAAAAAAAAAAAAAAAAAAAAAATATACGCCAGAGTCTGTGTGACCTCGATATGATTGGGTCTGAATTTATTTGATGATCATGTGAGGTGAATATGAAAAAAAAGAATATAATAATAATAATAATAAGATAATGAACGCCCGAGAGTCTGATGTGACTGTCCACTTGATTGGCCTGAATTTCATTCAATCACATTAAAATAAATGAATGGTCCTAAAAATTATCGACTTTTATTATTCATTTTTCCCTGGACGTTAAACAGGGAGAAGAATATATAACTAGGACTAGAAAGAGATAGAGTATCCATTAGCCATCTAAACACGTGGCCAACCCAAAAGCTAGCTTGCAGTTTTCCAATGTTTTAATGGCTTATACATTGAGAAAAAAGCCCAATTTTCACGATATTTGATTGCATTAGAAATAATAATATCGCCTTATTATACTGCCATTAGGAGTGAAAGTCCCATTTTTCCAGCAGTAAGTCCAAGACATATTATTATGTGGTGAAAATCCCAATTGGGAGGATACATTGTCATGTCCCAGCTGGGTTTCAAACCCACGACCTCTGGAGTCTTTGGATTCAACAGGGTAGAATTATCTTAGGAGGTGTCATTCTATGTAAATTTATATTGTACTAAATAAAGAATAAATCAAATCAAATCAAATCACAGAGTGCCGCTTTTACCACTGAGCTACCGGGACAGTTGATCGCACATAGAAATATATGGTTCAGGACAAACCTACTGTCCAACTAAAGTTCAATGGACCATCACTCCCCCAGCTGTAGCCAAGCTGGCTACACCGACCACCTCCCCCCACTCACCACACATGCTCGAGTTGTGCCGGCCACTGCAGGGTGGTTCAATCTTGACGGTGATGTTCTCCCAGGACTTGGCGCTCACGTCGAACGCCCACAGCTCGTTGCATACCTCATGCGTGGCCAGGCCATCCGGGGAGGGGCTATGCCTGAGGCCTCCGTACACATAGATCTTGTCTCCGTACAGGACGGAGGAGTGACCGTACCTGAGAGAGACATCAAATGAATCAAATTTCACAATTCGATGGCATGTTGAATACACCGGTTCCCTTCAGAACACCGAAGTTACGCGACATCCAGCGAGGTTAAGACTTGGATGGGTGACCATTCAAATTCTAATTCTCGTGACGCTGGCTTTTCCCGGCCCCACTCAGGCTGGGTGAGGTCAATGGGAGTAGCAGGTTTGTGAGTTTCCTGCGAATGGAGGGTAAAACCCCCGTCGTGATATGACCATGGCAGTTGAAAGCGACGTTAAAACCCCAATTAAAAAAAAAAAAATTCACAATGGCCTGAGATGCTAAATTGGGAATTTAAATATTGTACCTTTAAAAAAAAATATATTAAATAAATTAGATAAAAGTCTTTTTTTTTTGTAATTTTTTTTATATTTTTTTGTGTGTTTTTTTCGGATGAGTTACCGTACCTGAGATAGAAATCAAATAAATTAGATAAATTATTTTTTTTTTCAATTTTTTAATATTTTTTGTGTGTGTTTTTTTTTTTTTTTTTTTTTTTTTTTTTTTAATAAGACCCTATGTGTATTGCAATATTAATAAAGTCACCTCCTAGCAGGCGCAGCCCTACTAGCAGAAGTCTGTTCTGTTTGTATTTTTTTAATATTTTTTGTGTTTTTGTAATATTTTTTTCGTTTTTTTTTTTTTTTTAAATAAGACCCAATGTGTGTTACATAACTAATAAGCTCACCTCCTCGCAGGCGCGGCCCTTGGCTCTGCCATGTGCGCTGTTTCCCACACGCCCCCGTTGAAATCGTACACATAGATCATGGGCAGCTCACTCAGACCCCCCGCCGCCTCCTCGCGCTTCGGCCATGCCTCGGATCGCGCGAACTTCGGCCATGCCTCGCCGCCTATCACGTACATGGAGTCTCGCCACACAGTGGCGGAGTGCGAGGCAGAGCCGTCGGGGAGAAAGTCTCGGTTGTTGAGCGTGACGGGAGACCAGAAGCCGCGGTCCGAAATTTGGCTGCAGTCGTCACCTGGGAAAAGAATAATAGTAAAATAATATCACCTTCATCATACTGCCTAATTTTTTTTTTTGAAATATAATTGGAATATATTTGAAATTCGAACATCTTAACACTTGGACGACCGGGTGTACCACCGGTACACGCGTGTCTGTACGGAATGGACCGGGTGTACCACCGGTGGTACACGCATGTACTTCACTTGTGAATAGCCTAAACATCGACGGTCCCACGGGAGAACTTACTAAAAACATGCCGGTCGTCTATGCGTACTATTTCAAAGAAACTTCTGTATCTCAATGCTGATTCTCTGATAGAGGTACTGTCCAGCCATCTTCATTCCAGATTTATCTACCAACATTGCTCCTATTTCTTGAACCCATTGTCTCTACAGCAAACCCTACAAATGTAGTATGGGGGGAAACAATTAATATATTTATTAATGTACTGCTCACTATGTGAGTTGCCAAAAGCACACAGTATACAAATCAAACTAGTTAGTTATTCCATTTTTCTTTGTTGTTATTATTTTTTTTCTTCTATTTTTCTGTTCTTCTTCTTTTTTTTTTCCTCATTATTCAATATTAGGTGTATAGATGTTTGTTAATGATATGAAGTGTGTCTTTCAATACTGTCCGGCACATATCTTTCAGCGTCTTTTTCTTAATGTTGTGTGTTTTGAAAAAATTGCACAGGAAAGGAGAAGCTGTTCCCCTGACTCCAAACCACAGTCCAATTACATCCCAGTCATTGATATTGTACTTTTCCTTGAAGTAGGGAACTGTTGGAAGATAAATTAGTCTCTTTTCTTCATTGATATCGATGTCTTGTGTTTCTGTGTTTGTTTCCCAACGAAGTATATTTTTTAGTTTATAAAACATTGTCACCCTATCTAACTTATGGACTAACTTATGACGAAAACAAAAATGGACAGAATGTATTTTTGTGATATATATACTATGATTAGGAGTCACGAGTCCCATTCCAGCAGTAAACCCAAGACGTATAATTATGTGGGGACGATCCCAAATGTGATGATAACTTGTCATGTCCCGGCTGGTTTTCAAACGCACAACCTCTGGATTAATAATAATAATATCACCTTATTTATACTGCTCGATTAGGACTATTAAGTCCCATTATTCCAGCAGTAAGCCCAAGACGTATTATTATGTGATAAAAATCCCAAACGGAAGGATAACTTGTCATGTCCCGGCTGGGTTGCGTAACCACGATCGCTGGATTCCCAAAGTGCCACCTTTTACCACCGGGACGGACTAAGATGGAATAAGGAAATAAGATGGCCACGCTTATTGACCCAGAGGGAGGCTCAGAACAAGATGGAAAGGTAATGTGACGTGGCTGATTTGTGACTGATTTAAAATGGAGTCTTGAAATCACGCTTCTAAAAAAAAGATTGAGTTTTAGTTAGGTCCCTAGATTTTTAGATGTGGGACATCATTGTTTTTTTTTTCTTTTTTTACTTACTTATTTTGTCATTTGTTTGTTTTTTTTTTTTTTTTTCTTCTTTTTCTTTTTTAAATTTTATACTGTTACCAATGTACTTTGTCCTCCTAATAAAGCGTAAAAAAAAAAAAAAAAAAAAAAATTGTTCAAGTTCGTGCAACTCACCCTTGTACTTGTCCAGACACTCGCAGCGATGAGCCTCCGGACGACACACCCCATTGGAGTAGCTACAGTTGTGAGGACAGATGGGCACATCACACGCAGGACCCATGTACATGGCATCACACGTGCACACACCCTCGATACACACACCATTTCCGGAGCAGGTACTATCTGACTTAGCACTCGGGCAGGAGTTGACACTGGAAATGAATACAATAGTGGGTTAGTCTGGCTGGGGGACGTTAAACAGGGAGAAGACCAGTGTCTCGCTAGAGGACTATAAACAGAGAAGAGACTAGCCAACCCTCACAAGCCAGGCGAGCTTGCAGTTTCCTAAGGGTTTAATGGCTTATAAAGAAAAGTTCATGTCCTCATGATGGTTGATCGCACATAGAAATATGTGGTTCAGGACGAGCCAACTTTGAAATAAAGTTGGCTGAAGATCATCACTCAACCCTCCAGCTGTAGCCAAGCTGGCTACAACAACAACAACAATAGTGGGTTAGAAATAAGTACAATTATATACAGAGTTAATTGTTTGTGATCTGGAAGAAAAAAAATTCCAT
Organism: Bactericera cockerelli; assembly: GCA_024516035.1. Classification (NCBI taxonomy): domain Eukaryota; kingdom Metazoa; phylum Arthropoda; class Insecta; order Hemiptera; family Triozidae; genus Bactericera; species Bactericera cockerelli. Next base: position 2,057,097 of record CM044964.1, on the reverse strand, counting down.
CACTTATTATAAAAGGCAAGGTTGAGGGGAGAAGAGGTAAAAAACGAACATCATGGCTTCAAAACTTTAGAAGTTGGTACTATTAAGATAAAAACTCTTTATTCTTGGCTGCTACAAACAGCCTCCGTGGCGTAATGGTTGTGACTACTGCCCGTAGTCCAGAGTTCCCGAGTTCAACTCCCGGCTGGGGCAGACTTTTCGAAGAAAATTCTGTTCCATCCAAACACGTGAGGCTGCCATTTCCGGCCCTACCCAGGCTGGGTGAGGTTAATGTGGGTAGCTGGTACGATTCCCAGCGAATGGAGGGTAAAACCCCCGTCCTAATCCAGGACGTTAAAGCAAGTAGAATCGTTAGCGTTAGGAAGGGCATCCAGCCATAAAAACGTGCTCCACCCTACCAACCTCAATCATGAGATTGAACAATGCCGACCCCAAAAGCAACATAAGCTAATATGGGATAAAGGCAAGGGAGATTATTTATCCTTGGCTGCTACAATCTAGGAGACAAGAGGCAATTTGATATCTATCCCACATTTGGTAACAGAGAAGGACATAAAGAAGAAGATCTGGAAGATTGAAAAATCAGAGTTGGATTATGAGTAAGTTCACCTCCCATAGAAAAACTGTTCTATGTTGGGTAAAATGTTGGATGATACAAAGCTAACTTTTGAGCTAACTATTCTGGTGATTTAAATTTTAATAATGCTCATTAAATAAATAAGAGTTATTTTTTTGGTATGGAGGGGGGAGTCTATCCTCTAGCAAAAACTTTTTTCTTAATTAGATAAACACTTTTGAAACTAGAGATTCAAGTAAAATAACTTACCTATAAGAAATATTTACAACAGACATACAGTGAGCACATAATTCTGAGTGTAAAAATTCTAGAGTTTCAAGATACATTATTTGAACTTACCTATACGAAATATTGAAGCCAGACATATTGTAAGCAACATCACTGTAGAAATGCAAGAGAGCAAAGCCTGAGTGAGCGACTATTTCAGGAACTCTATGAATTGAGTAGTCTCCATCATACATGAGACCACTGGAACAGGGAATTAAAAAATTAAATTAACAAAGGGACTAGTGTTTAAAAAATAGTACCTATCTATAATAGACACAAAATAGAAAATTTATGTAAAAAACACTTTCTCTTACCTATGATTAATTCATAGATTTTATTTTTGAAACAGCTGATGTATTGATAACTAAGTTTAAAAAAATGGGACTTTCTTTATTTTTCTTATGAGAAATATAATTGATAAGTGGACCTTAAAAGTAACTTTTTCCAGATGCCTATGTAAATCAAACCAATATTTAAGATCAGCAATTTATTAAATTGTTTTCTTTGAGCCTCTTTCTAAATAGGCAAAATTGATGTAGACCCTTCATGATACTATATTTCTTCTTCTGTGGGGTCTAGAGAGCCACAGACTACAGTTTTGAAAACAATTCAAGATAATGGACAAGTTATTTTCCTATTTGGAATTTTGACCACAGAATAATTTATTTTGGACTTACATCTGGAATAATGGGATTGTTAGTCCTTATCTAGCTTTAAATGAAGATATTTTTATGGGTAATATTATTACATTTTGTTGTTAATAAAAAAATATTGCATTTTTTAAAAATATATATTTTCATCATCTTACCTGAAAACTCCCAATAGGGGAGCATGAACACTATCACCGTCAAATATATACAAATGATCCCAACCACATTCCGTAGCAAAGGAGTTGAAATGAAGTCTTATAGTAGCATTTGGAGTATCACTGGCATCAATGAGCCAACTACATTTTACATCTATGGAATAATTGCCAGGACCATCTGTGATGATACCTGACTTATTTGACAGTCTGAAATGAATGAAAAATAAACACAATGAAGTTATAGTTGTACAATTGAAGAAATTTCCATTTATAAAATTTAACTGATTCAATTTTCTTCTTCTCCTTTTTTTAGGACATTGAATAAGACACTTGCTTCTACCAGCTGTTTACAGTAACCAAATTAACACTATCAATTAATAATAACACTCTAGGTACTAAAGCAAACTGATTAGTATTTTAGTGAGATGGGTTTAGTAACAGTCCCATCACTAGAGGTGTACACACAAATCTATCAATGTAAAATTTATACAAGCCTCTGTTGATTAAATGCATAATTCTGTACATAGCTACTTAGACAGGAAATTAAACCTTAAAGGGAGCTTAATTTATCCTATAAAATATATGAGACCTTTTATCCTATAAAATATATAAGACCTGTTTGACTGCTGGAGTAAAGGGACTTTTCAGTCTTACCTTGGCAGTATAAACAAGGTATATTCTATTCTAGGGTATATTCTATTCTATTCTTAATCTTTCTTGAATGTAAATTATTCATTAACTTCCAACATTGTGGCTTCCAACACTACAATGAAGACTGATCATCTTTGTATCAAAGAAAGTACCTTCTAAACACAATTCAAAACTGTGTATTTCATGATTTCACACAACATAAATAGTGCGTGAGATCAGGAAAGGTACTTTGATACCTGGGATACTTTGTAAAATATAAATTTTCATTCATATACTATTTCAATGCAACTCTGGATATATCTCAAGAAAAGTTAATGTGATAGGTTTATTGCCCAATTCACTAAGTGAGTTTGAGGACAATCCTCTTTACACTGGAGGTAACCCAGGAGTTAAAGTTCTGAACCACAATTTTGAAAGTCATGTATCCCTAGCCTAGAACAGGCAGATGTCCCTACACCACCAAAGGATAATCACCAAAAAAAAAAATTAAGCTCCCTTGTTTCTTGAAGTTTACGTAGAAATAACCTATCAGACCCATCAGTTATTTTCTGAATCAAAGATTTACTATAAATAGATAGGTAACCTGACTTTCCAAAAGAAGAACTGGCATATTAACCAGGGCCAGTAAGGGATCATTACCTATCCTCCTTTGGTCCTCATTCTACTGAATTTCTATGACAACTCTCACAAGTTATTTTTTTAACTAGAATTTTCAGATTACATGTACCTGTATGTAGTTCAGGAATAGGAGGATAATTTCTAGACCAGAGTTATGTCTCAGCAAACTTTCCCACTAGAGAACTGGCAGCTATCACTGGGTCAGTAAACTTTTAACTAGTCAAGGAGTATAATTTGTAAGGGCTAAGTTTGACGGTCCTTCAAGTTGGGCTTTAGGTCTCTGTGGTTAGTTTTACCTCTGAGGAGAGAGAGGGTCTGGCTTATATTAAATCTAATCCTATTTTAAAATTTGGCTTTAAACCAAGAGTTTAGTCTCACCTGACTTTACCACTACAGAACTGGCAGCTGTCCCCGTGCCATCCATCATGACAAACACAGGACCCGTTGACCACCTCTCCATTGATGCAATCAACACTCGTCTTATCCGCCAACTTACTATCACAGTGCACTATGAAGACGAACGTATAAATTATCACTACTACAACGGGGACATCCAGTTTTCTTCTGAACTTGGACTTGAAAAGGAAAAATAAATGCAAAAGTCGACCAGTCATGACTGCATTTGAGCTTGCCACTTGGATGTCCTGAAGCCTTTATCAGGAGAGATTCAAATTGATTGATCACATGGTTCGAATATGGTTAATTATCACTGAAAATTAAATAATTAATCCATTAATCCTATCATTTATTGGAAAAAAATCCAGGTTTCTCTTGAAAATTTGATTTTTTGTACGACAACAAAACTGGAAAGTGTTTTCCAAAATCAGATGATTCTGCAGCACCAAATTTGAAAGTTGTCCTTGAAAGTTTTCCCTTTTTTCTCTGTGCTGTAGACAGTGTTGCCGCCTAACACAACTTTACGTCTACGGTAGTCGTATATCTAATGCCGTATTTTTCTTTCTAACGAAAGTTAACCAAACGGGAATAAAAATAATGAACCAAACTGGAAGCAAGTCATTTTTCTTTTTCTTTTACGAATGACCTTGGAATAAAATGGAAATATTTGGAAGAAACCTAACCAGGAATTTTTTTTTGGTTAGAAAGAAAAATACGACTTAAAAGTCAGTAGAAATCTGCAATGTTCATCACAGATTGACTGCTGGCGTAAAGGGACTTTTCAGTCTTACCTCGGCCGTATAAACATTTTTCTGAAATATTTCTCTTTTGATTTCAATATTGTCTATTATATGAATAATTTCGCCTTGACCAAGTCAAGCGATAATCCTAATGAACGCTAATGCGTTGGACAGTGGACACTTTTTTAATAAATTATAATATCTTGATATTTCCAATTAATTGGGATAGTAGAAGCAAATCATCAACTAAAATTATAAAATAAAAGATAAACCATACATCAAGACCAAATTAAGAAAACCGGACTGTATAGTCAAGGGACGGATACGTCTCACGGTCGAGCCTGCTCTCTCTCTCTCTCTCTCTCTCTCTCTCTAATTTTTTGTATATGATTGAGCGAAATTTTTGGACGAAAATTTCAAAAGGAAGGTTCTTAAAGTTAAAGCCCTTCCTGGTACATATTTTTTGTACAATCCAGAATGTAGGAAAAACGTTATTATAGGTGTTCTACCATTATAAAACAAATAAGAGAATCGGTTGAGACCTTTAGAAGATACAAGTAAAGTAATTTATAAAAAATCTCAGAATATCAATGTAGCGGTATTATTGGAAATGTGTAATAAAACCATACGATATTAAATAAAAAATAAATTGACAAGGTGTATACAATGTGTGAACCATTCATGAGGATGTATTAGCCATATTTAGCCCAGGCAAATTAGTGCTCTAGCGTCAAAAAATTGCTCAATAGCTGGAAATCGTTTTAAACCCTTAAAGGGGTCCTGAATAATGGGTATATGAGTTTGCGACGGATTTTAGGTTGTGCTTCCGAGTTTAGGGCCAAAATAGTGCAAATTTTTTGCACTTTTTTTAAAATTGCGCTTATAACTCAAAATGTATTTATTCTACAGAAAACTTTACTCAGTTCTTATCTAAGTAACATAAAATTATGCGTCTAATGACGTTTGAATCATTAAAAAAGGTTAAGCCGTTCGGCCACAATCGCTCCTCAAAGATGGGTGGTTTTTTCAAACATAGCTCAAATTTTGAAAATTCTCAACTTTTAACGCCTGTAAGTCAAAAAGAACTGCACCAATTGAAAAATTTAATAGAATCGAACTTGTAGAAAATGTAATTTTAAGTAAAATACTGTTTGAAATTTGCTCACTCCAGTGCTGAGATATGAATTTTAAACCGAAAGAGTTCCTAGAGCCAAATTTTCGCTAAGGCAGTGCAACGCAAAAAACTTCGTCTGAACTCTAAAATTATCACATTCTTACAACTTTTCAAGCAAAACTGAACGTTATCTACTGAATTCAGTCGAATAGGTAGTTTAAAATATTGAGAAACTTGCACTGAATTTTACTAAGATCTGTTTACTGAACATGTGATTTCAAGACAGCAGGCACACTATGGAGGATGTAACTTGTTTTATATGCGGGAACATTGTGCAAGAAAAAGCGGATAGAGGAATATTAAAGGAAAAGTCACTTCAAATGTTTATTGAGGCCAGCAGGAGGAGGAATGATGGGCATCACACGTGGTTACAGACTCAGAAATCTGTTATACTTCACGAGAAGTGTCGCAAAGGTGTCTACACGAAGGAGTCAAACATTGTAAAGGCCGAAAAAGAAGCAGGAAACGGAAGCCGTGTGACAAGAGGCCGTGAGGAAATACCAAAATTCAACTATAAGGAGCTCTGCTTCTACTGTGGAAAAGATGCCTCTGAAAGCTTCAAGGTTAAACAGAAAAAGCTTCCTCTTCATAGACGTGAAATTCAGACACAAGAAATAATGCAAAAAAATTAAAGGTTCTGCAATTGCCAGAGGAGATGAAATGGGGGCGGTGGTATTGCGTAAGATGGCAACTGAATCAGACCTCGTAGCCGCTGAAGGCAAGTACGATTCTTGTCGTGGTATGTTCTTTAATTCACGCCCATCTATGGATCCTGATGCAGCTCAAGGTATATCTGGACGAGGGGAGTGAATTAATGTAGTAACTGGGGCTTTGAAGCCGAAAGACCTAAGTTTCCCAGTTACTGGGGATTAACGAAGAAAAGGCCGCTGGTTCAATAACGCTACTACGAAAGGTGTAGGTGTATTAAAGAGTATTAAATTTACACGGAAAGATAAAAGGAAGAAATAAACTACTACTATGAAATGAGATTGGATGATCTTACCTTGAGTACTTGTACCAAGTACTTACGCCTTTAGAAGGGGATCAAAGGTGGTAGATCGAGGAAGGAGAGAAGACGTACCCTGACCACTGGTTGTTACAATCTGAACGAGGCATCGTCGTTCCCAATCTATCGTACCGAATCTCTGGCTTTCTTTGTAAGATCATATGATATGCCTATCATCTGATATCGAAGTGTTATCTCTAACAGTTAGGGGCGTAGAGATCGAGTGATATGCGCGGGGTAAGTTTGGAGTCAATTCAAACTGGAGTCACATGGCGTGAACAGGGAGAGTTCGCTCAAACTGGTCACTAGTGGGATTGATTTCACCTTCAGTATGGAGGTTCTAGGTACTAACGACTTCTTAGGAGTGAAGCACTGAATACCCCCCCATAGCATGGAACGTATCATGGCCTTATCATCACTAAAAATTCATTCACTCAATTCGTATATGACAACGCCGATATAAACATGGATACCATTGATGGCCATGAAAAGTGGTTCACTCCTAAGAAGTCGTTAGTACCCAGAACCTCCATATCTTTTCCACAGTAGAAGCAGAGCTCCTTGAAGTTGAATTTTGGTATTTCCTCACGGCCTCTTGTCACACGGCTTCCGTTTCTTGCTTCTTTTTCGGCCTTTACAGTGTTTGACTCCTTCGTGTAGACACCTTTGCGACACTTCTCGTGAAGTATAACAGATCTTTGAGTCTGTAACCACGTGTGATGCACATCATTTCTTCTCCTGCTGTCCTCAATGAACATTCGAAGTGACTTTTCCTTTAATATTCCTTTATCTTTGCCTTTAATATGTTGTAGTCACTGTAGCCGAGTGAGTTAGCGCGCTAGGCATTGCACGCACGGTGACCTGGGTTCAATTCCCAGCGGGATGGGATTTTTTCTGCTCTGTAGCTCTGTACTTGGATGTTCGGGGTCCACTCATACTTCGTGAGTCGTGAGGAAAAAAGAGTAGCTGCTTTGATATGAAGCAGCGACCAGTGGCTGAATCATAGGCACACAAATAATACAAGATATTGTAAATTAAACTGGCAAAGTTCTATGATTCTGCGCTACCCACTAAAACTGTGACATAACAACACAAAGAAAATGCATTTTTATTATTATATTATTATTAACAATGTTCCCGCATATAAAACAAGTTACATCCTCCATAGTGTGCCAGCTGTCTTGAAATCACAACATGTTCAGTGAAGATCTTAGTAAAATTCAGTGCAAGTTTCTCAAAATTTTAAATTACCTATTCGACTGAATTCAATAGATTACGTTCAGTTTTGCTTGAAAAGTTGTAAGAATATGAGAATTTTAGAGTTCAGATGAAGTTTCTTGCGTTGCTCTGCCTTAGCGGAAATTTGGCGCTAGGGACGAAAAATCATATCTCAGCACTGGAGTGAGCAAATTTCAAATTTCAAACAGTATTTTACTTAAAATTACATTTTCTACAAGTTCGATTCTATTAAATTTTTCAATTGGTGCAGTCCTTTTTGACTTACAGGCGTTAAAATTTGAGAATTTTCAAAATTTGAGCTATGTTTGAAAAAACCACCCATCTTTGAGGAGCGATTGTGGCTGAACGGCTTAACCTTTTTTAATGATTCAAACGTCATTAGACGCATAATTTTATGTTACTTAGATAAGAACTGAGTAAAGTTTTCTGTAGAATAAATACATTTTGAGTTATAAGCGCAATTTTAAAAAAAGTGCAAAAAATTTGCACTATTTTGGCCCTAAACTCGGAAGCACAACCTAAAATCCGTCGCAAACTCATATACCCATTATTCAGGACCCCTTTAAGGGTTTAAAACGATTTCCAGCTATTGAGCAATTTTTTGACGCTAGACCCCATTTTAGCACTAATTTGCCTGGGCTAATTTTTCTTTTAGAAAAAAAAAAATTCCAGGTTCGATATTTCCAAATATTTCCATTTTATTTCAAATATTTCCAATTTAGCTTCCCCACTATTCATGAAAGAAAAATGCGTTTCGGTACTTTTAAAGATAAACAATGAACTTATCCAATAAAAGATATGGAAGCAAGAATTTTATAAATCCATTTTGGTTAACCAAACTGGAAGAAGATTTTTCCTCTTCCAAAAGAAGTATAACTTTCTTCCAGTTCCTTCATTTTATTCCAGTTGAATAAGTCTATTTAAAAAACGGTGCACTTCTTCTTTTGCAGCTGGCAACACTGAAATCTAATATTTCAGAAAAACAAAATAAACATCTCATAAAAATTTAGCCCCCACAACACGTGGGGAGAGGTGATTTTCTAATCTTTTAAATTTATATTACTAAACTTACTCAAGTTGACTTGTTTCTTGTATTGAATCAATAAAAATAACAGTTTTAACACATGGTGATCATATTTGTCTCATAATTCCTATTGACATTGACAAAATGGTAAGTGAAGCCCCTCTAGTAGATAGCTCCAATCTCAGCCAATGAGGTGGTGGTGGTCCTTGTCAATTCATCTACTGAACACCCTCAGTATGTTCAGACTACTCTCTCAAATGTTGTTATTCGGTAGACACCCTCTTCATTCTGGCTATTCCCAGCCCAACCCAGGCTGAGAAAGGTTGACTTAGACCTAGTTGTAGAGATCTTCTTTTTCCACATCTTTTCCCACTCAACTGGGGTTGACATTTCTTAACATTTTCTCGGATTTGTGCCAGACTTACGTTTAAATGAGTCCTGTTCCACTTCTCCAAATCTCATATATCAGGTTTTCCTCTAACTTCCATATCTCTCTTTCCAACATAATCTTCATTTCTTCTTTCCACATGGCAAAACCATTGAAGTCTCCTCTCCTGCACTTTCTTTGCAATCTCAGTCATTATCACTGTCCAACATAAAATATCTTGTATTGCTAATCCTATCCATACTGGTGACACCACACATCCATCTCAACTTTGTCATCTCTGCTACATTCATATTATCTTCTTACTTCTTGATTGGCTATGTTCCGGCTCAATACATCATTGCCGGTCTCACTACTTTTTTAAAAATGACTCCTTTGTTCATTACCCTGACCCCAAGTTGTTAAAGAGATACTTTACCTAAATGGCAAGGGTAATTTATTTGTACTAATCAGCTCTAATTTTTAGGCTACAGCTTTCCAATGTAGGATTTGTAGTCCCATGGTTGGTGGAAGCTACTTGCCTGATTTTAGATAGTAGGATAAATATTTGTCCATACAGTGTTCAGGAGTTCTGGGATGCCATCTCAAGTGAAGCGCTGGAAGAGGGAGTTTCAAGATGATGAGTTCTAATGCTGTTTTATTAGAGTATTTTATATTATGTATATTTATTATTCTAACCATGGGATATTTTGTATATTTATTATTCTTATTTTTATGAAACTTTTATGTTTGTATTTTGACTTTGTACCACATACGTATGCATATAATTATGTACAAGAATATAACTCATGAGAAGTGGCTTGACAGAGCTTATTGTTTGCAATACTGATGAATTAGAGATGGTCCTACATATCAGATTGTGTTCAGTTCTGATCAAGATATAATCTTTCCAGGATTTGATGAGGAATAGCACACCAATGTAATGGCTCAGTGACAAGATGGTCTTTTGCAATCTGGGTTCAATTCCCAGGACTGAGAGAAAAAAATTGTATTCTAACTTTGCTTATAGTTTCTTGTAAAGAGACATCTTTCTTTTTGTTGTTTGACCCAGCACCTAACTGGCAGTTTTGTGTCACAGGCATTCTACAGTAGCTGCTGTTTTATGGTTACAAATTAAAGATATGCTGTGAAACACTCATTTTCAAAACAATATTTTATATAATTTTTTTTTTAGCCATGTGTGGAAGTCAGGCTGCCATTCCAATAGGTTTAATCCCAGGGTGTGTATTTGAAACAACAACACAATATTGTTACTTGACTTCAGAATCCTGGGTTTGTTTATATTGTGAACTTTTATTATGGAGCACGCATTATTACTATTATGTATGCAGGAAAATAAAGGAATTGAGATATTAGAGAAGGGAATACAATTGTAAGTACTTTATTATGAACAAGAATATGAAGACTGGGAAAAACAGGCAGAAATCTAGATAAACAACTGAGGTTGCTATAGCAACATAAATACATAAGTACATGGACATAAAATATACAACAGTTTATGTATCAACATTGTCTCATCACAAATCCCTCTTTATTTCCAGTCAAACCTCTATGTGTTGTACGAACATGCAGCAGGGTATGCCTTGTTCCGTGTGAGTGAGTTTGAAGAAATCGGAGCCCTGTTACCTCAAGTTGAAGCTGCTGTTCTTGACTTTGGGAAGTTTGGACACATTGTGAAACTTGTCAGTTTCAGACCTTTCAAGAATGCCATTGCTGCTCTTGAAAATGTCAATGCAATTTCTGAAGGTATGTGAATTGAAGCTTAGTAGATTGATTCTTTAGCTAGATGTGACACCATACTACTGTTTTTAATTTTTTAACCTATGCATTGCTGTATTATTTTTAGTTTATCAAAAACATTTTCATTAACTGAAACCGTAAGGTGGCTTAGTAAAATTAGAATCTCTGTGTCTTCATGTATTTGTTTTGTGAGAATATCAAATGACCCATATAATCATGTTAAAGATTACCTATTTTATTAGTTGATTAATTCAACAGCAAAAGAAGAAGAAAAAACCTACTTCTGTAAAGGTTTTTTACTTTCCTTATCCTATAATAAGGAAAGTATTGTATTCGTCGAAAATTTGACCTACCCAGCTTTTCACATTTCTGGACGAATCATAGCCTCAGGATACCAAAAAAGTGGTTTTCAGCCATTGGTCCGTGCGTCTGTCTGTGTGTGTGTCTGTGTGTGAACAGGATATCTCAAGAACGGTAAGAGCTAGAGACTTGAAATTTGGTATGGTAATTAATTTTATACACCAGACGAACCATGAAACTTTTGGTTGAAATCGGGCGCATTCTGCGGCCGCAGGGCCGCAAATATTGGCCGCAAGCACCGCTTCTTTGAATTGGTTAAAGATACAAAAAAAGTTAGAGAACAACATTTTCTCAGATTAAAAAAATAATAGGGGTTCACTCTGATCATTTTTTTGATATCTTTAACTTTTTGGAAACCGGCCCCAATTTACCGGTATTGTAGGGGGACCCGATTGGACTAACTTTTTTATTATTCATCCTAGATGGGGGTTGTGACATATCAAATTAAATGATTTTGAAGTGCTGATCACGAATTTGGCATTGATTTTTAGTTATCTGTTACCGTTCAGTCACCAGTGGCGGAATTCGACTCCTTTTTGGGAGATAAGGAAAGTCGTGTGATGTTTACACCAGATTTTTTATGTAAGTCAATCAATATCTACAATAATCTGATTGAGTATTGTAGAGTGAGGTCTCTAGCCTTTAATTAAAAATGAAAATTACCATATAAACACTATGCTAAATTTGAAATTTATATTTTTGAACAGGAATTTGCCCCGAGGACTTGTCCATTTTCCTGGAAGCTCAGTTCAAAGGTCTAAAAGTAAAGAAGCTCACTCTGGGAGTGGGAGAGCCGAAGCTTGGGGCTGCCATTACAGAAGCTTTGGCCATTCAGTGCAATCATGTTGGACCGGTTCCAGAAATTCTGAGAGGTTTGTACAGTAATAATCATGCATTTTTTTTTATTAAAACCCGGAATTCATGGGCAAATGATTTTTTTTATTAAAACCCGGGGTTCATGGGCAAAAATTTACACAAATGATAGAAAAAAAAGAGCACTTAAAATTTACACTTCTTAAAGTTACTTTTAGAAGCCAAACAAATCAATTATTAAAACATTCCTCCCTAATAAATACTTTTAAATCATATTACAGTAGAATCCCACTAATTCAAAATTCAAGGGATAGAAGTATACACTGTACATTAGACTGGTTTTATCTCATAGAGGTAAGAAAAAAATGTCAGCATTTTTACAACGCTCAGGCAGAAATGAGTTCGGCTTTTGCAGAAATTGAGATAGACAAAATTTCAAGGCAATCAGAGTACGTTAACAGGACCCGCTCTGGCCTCAAAGTTTGGAAATTTGCCAAATTTTCGAGGTTGAGCTGACATTTTCGGCCATAACTCGAGAACGAAAAATCATACGAGCTTTAAAGATATATCAAATGAAAGACCATTTTGTTGGCTTTACTTTGTTGTATAATACTAGTTCCCGAAATCTTAATGGTTACTGACTAAATTAAGAATATGTAGTCGAAAACGGGCCAGGTACCCAAAGTAGAGCATCTAAGGCATGATAGGATAATGGGTGAAAATACTTATGATTTATAAAACTTATGCATGAAAATGTTAGAAGAATAGTTTTGAATGATTTTTTGACACATTATGAAGCTATAAATACCCGTTTTTACCTACTTGATAGTTTTCTGACAGGTTAAGGCATGGCCAGAAAAACAAAATAATAATACAAACATATTACGTCAAAGTTATTCTCATTTTTTTATTGTAGAACTACAAATATCTAAAATTAAAAGTACAAATAGGTAAAATTTCGTCAAAAAATACAAATTAAGCGAAAAACTTAACTTAGTTAGTTGGGAGAGGGGTAGAGAGGGAACTTTTTGAAGAATCAGAATAGAGTCTCCTACATTTACTCACAACTTGTGGGACAAACTGTTTCTGACATTCCTCTCTAGTTAGTAAGTCGCTGAAGTCACTCATCAACTTCACCTTACTTGGCTGTGTCGTTTACAACTTTAAGGGATTGTACAATTTTAAGTCCTTTCTGATACTAAGGCTCACCATGCCAAATTTAGAGGTCTCCCCTCAAAAAGTCAGTTTTTATGACAAATCGACTAAAGAAAAGAAAAGTTTCGTGAGTAATGAACTCTTTAAGGTCCCCTCTCACATAAGGTGGTATGTCTTTTATCATCAGATGAACTGAAAAGCTTTGCAGCCATTCCAGACTTTTCATCATGTGACAAAGTTGGATCGAAAAATCCCAAGCCAACAATTTCGGCATTCAAGTACCACAGGTGATAGACAACTTTATTTAGTGCTTTCTCTGAACTAAGTGCTTTGATACGACAGTATCAAACACAGGTGTGGAGTAGAAGGACCCTGCACATTATTAGAAAAAATGTTAGAGCGGGACTTACTCTCCTTAGCATATCGGCACAACATTTTAGAAGTTGTCTTGAGAAGCGTCTTTAACTGTAAAATGGGTAGTAGAACTGAACCTCATCCAGATAATTTATATGAGAGTGCGATTAGCTCAGTGGTTAAGCACAGCTTGCCATGCGGAAGGTCCTGGGTTCGATCCTCCGTGCCGACAAAAATTTGTATTCTTAATTTGGTTACAATTGTTTGTAAGGGATACCTTCCGGTGCGCTCGTGTTGACCCAGCACCTAAATGGGAAGTATTGTGTCACTTCTCGCCCATCAGAGGGGAGGCATACTACGGGATGGGCAGGTTACAACACAGACCACAAGGGTCTACAGTAGCTCCTGTTTCTTGGCTATAACCTGTGGTACTTGAATGCCGAAACTGTTGGCTTGGGATTTTTCGATCCAACTTTGTCACATGATGAAAAGTCTGGAATGGCTGCAAAGCTTTTCAGTTCTTCTGATGATACAGAGGGGACAAAAAATGTCAACATTACAGTACAAATAAAAGACATACCACCTTATGTGAGAGGGGGCCTTAAAGAGTTCATTACTCACGAAACTTTTCTTTTCTTTAGTCGATTTGTCATAAAAACTGACTTTTTGAGGGTAGACCCCTAAATTTGGCATGGTGAGCCTCAGTATCAGAAAGGACTTAAAATTGTACAATCCCTTAAAGTTGTAAACGACACAGCCAAGAGAGGCGTTAAGTTGAGGAATGACTTCAGCGACTTACTAACTAGAGAGGAATGTCAGAAACAGTTTGTCCCACAAGTTGTGAGTAAATGTAGAAGACTCTATCCTGATTCTTCAAAAAGTTCCCTCTCTACCCCTCTCCCAACTAACTAAGTTAAGTTTTACTGCTTAATTTGTATTTTTTTGACGAAATTTTACCTATTTGTACTTTTAATTTTAGATATTTGTAGTTCTACAATAAAAAAATGAGAATAACTTTGACGTAATATGTTTGTATTATTATTTTGTTTTTCTGGCCATGCCTTAACCTGTCAGAAAACTATCAAGTAGGTAAAAACGGGTATTTATAGCTTCATAATGTGTCAAAAAATCATTCAAAACTATTCTTCTAACATTTTCATGCATAAGTTTTATAAATCATAAGTATTTTCACCCATTATCCTATCATGCCTTAGATGCTCTACTTTGGGTACCTGGCCCGTTTTCGACTACATATTCTTGATTTAGTCAGTAACCATTAAGATTTCGGGAACTAGTATTAAACAACAAAGTAAAGCCAACAAAATGGTCTTTCATTTTATATATCTTTAAAGCTCGTATGATTTTTTGTTCTCGAGTTATGGCCGAAAATGTCAGCTCAACCTCGAAAATTTGGCAAATTTCCAAACTTTGAGGCCAGAGCGGGTCCTGTTAACGTACTCTGATTGCCTTGAAATTTTGTCTATCTCAATTTCTGCAAAAGCCGAACTCATTTCTGCCTGAGCGTTGTAAAAATTCCGATATTGATTTTTTAAAACCAGTCTACTGTACATATTATGAAAAGTGTAATATTCACTTGTGAGAATATTATCACAAAATTTAATGTAATACAGCTTTCAGAAGATAATACACAACCACTTGTATAAAAGAACATGAAAGGAAGAAAAAGAAAGTAGATTAAAAAAAAAAAAAAAAAAATCTTGTATACTGTGTCATTCAGGCAACTGCCCATGTAGCACCAGTTATACAATATTTTTACATTCTCTCTCTCTCTTCAAGTTATTGTATCCAGATTTTAGGATTTTGAATAGGGAGCAAAGTTTGACACCCAGGATTTCAAGTTAGCAAGATTCTACTGTCTTGTATTTATGTATTTGCATATTATTATTATTTATTAATTTTATGATCACCCATTCTATTTTCTCCAGGCATCCGAACACATTTCCATAAACTTGTTGATGGCTTCACTCTGCAGTCCTGTGGCATTGCCCAGCTGGGACTTGGTCACAGCTACTCCCGAGCCAAAGTCAAGTTCAATGTAAACCGAGTCGACAACATGATCATCCAGTCGATAGCTCTTCTTGATCAACTGGACAAAGACGTGAACACGTTCTCAATGAGAATAAGGTGAGGCATTTGGTTAAAGATCCACAGGCAATAACCCCGCCCTTCAGGTAGGACATTAACTTAATTCTCTTGTTTTGTTCCTGTATGTTTGCTTAATCTTTTTGTTTTTCTTTATAATTTCATTCTATTTTAGGTACTATATGTGTATATTTTTGTTCTACCTAATAAAGCTTACTAAAAAAAAAAAAAAGGTGAATCATGCATATGTTTTTTATGATTTTAATCTGATTTGATTGATATATTTGTAATGTAGTAATTGTGCTCAAAGGCACTTAAATAATTTTTTAACAAAACAGTAGGTAAGCCAATAGTAAATACTAACTTACTGATCTCAGTAGCTGAATGATAAGGCGGACTCGTTACCGGAGGTCGGTGATTCGAGTCCCAAGTTCAGCAAAGATTATTTAGTATAGCGAGTTTGAGTAATTTTCTTTGTGATATCACATTATCACATCAGAATTAACACAAATATGATAACCATCAAAACAACGACACCTAGAAATTTTCAACTACCACAATTTCACACTTTCACACTAACAACAAACCAAAAGTTAAGTCAAAGTTAGTTCGTAAGGAATACGAGGTGTGGCTCGTACATAAAGTCAAAAACGCTTGCATACGAGTCTGCAACCATTGGGACATTTTCATCTTTACTATTCAAGTTTCGTTACATAATTTCGTTACATAATTTCGTCACATAATTTCGTTACATAATTTCGTCACATAATTTCGTTACATAATTTTGGTTATGTGCCAGAGCAAAGACATGAAAATGTCAATTTAATATTTCGTTACATAATTTCGTTACATAATTTCGTTACTTAATTTCGTTACATAATTTTGGTTATGTGCCAGAGCAAAGACATGAAAATGTCAAAAATCATAAAATTAAACCCTTTTTCTAGTTGGTTTTGGCAGCTCAGTCAGTGGTCAAAGTGTTGGTCTGGTAATCCAGAGGTTCTGTTCTCTGTTTATGGTCCTCGAAAAAGATAATTTGTGCATAGTTGTATTGTTAAGGCTATGTTCCAATAAACCATTTTTAAATACTTTTCTCCCCCAGAGAGTGGTACTCTTACCACTTCCCAGAGCTGTACAAGATTGTGCCCGAGAACTACCTGTATGCTCGTATTGCCAAGTTCATCGGTAACCGAAAAACATTTGACGCAGACAAGTTGGAAGCTCTTGAGGAGATTGTGATGGACTCTGCCAAAGCTCAGGCAATCCTGGACGCTTCACGATCAAGCATGGGTGAGTAACTAATGTTTCTACAAAGGGTTCAAGTCAATTCTTTTTTAATTATAATAAATTATACCTCCAATTTCCTTCCAAGACAAGAGCATAATTGCATATTTTATTTTAGTAGTCTAAACAAGACCTTGTAATGTTTTACTCTTGCATAAGCTTTTAACCTGTATGGTTTGAAGTAGC
Organism: Bactericera cockerelli; assembly: GCA_024516035.1. Classification (NCBI taxonomy): domain Eukaryota; kingdom Metazoa; phylum Arthropoda; class Insecta; order Hemiptera; family Triozidae; genus Bactericera; species Bactericera cockerelli. The sequence goes on along the minus strand of CM044964.1, from coordinate 2,040,220 downwards.
TGGCTATCAATAAATTCTTACTCCAATGGAAAGTGCATTTGAAAACCCAACTCTGAAAATGGTTTGTTTTACTTACTTTTTGTGCCTAATGTGTCCACTTGGACTCAAGAGTTAGTTTGATGTGAATACATTTGGGCTCAGATACATTTAACTATAAGACTTGGTCTATTTTTCCTCACTCTAAGCAAATTATATTGGAACGTTATTATTATATTAGATTTAAGCAATTGTGTTCATACAGTATTGTATATTATCACAGTAAAATTCAATTCAATTCTCTTATGAACTCTCCCCTCTCTCGTCCCCCAGGCATGGACCCTGAACTGTTGGCTTTAAATTAAATTTCTTTTTAAAACTAAACATTTTCTTCTTCTTTTTTTCTTAAAAAAAAGAACAACATTGTTTACAAAAATTACAATTGAAAACAACAATACTAATGTTCACTATTATACTTATAAATAGTTTTACAAGTTATCAAAATATAAAGGGTATCTATTGCATATATTCTACCATATGAGTGACGAAATATCTCTTATTTTTCTTGTTGTAGGTAGTCTAAGCACTTCATCTTAAACATTTCTTTTGGCAGTGAGAATTCACTGATGTTAATATGGAGATAATTACACAGTGTCATTGCCTTAATTAGGGGAGATTCATGCGATTTTGTAAACCTTGGAATTCCGTAACTCTTACATGTATTGTAACCACCCCAGTTTAACATTTCCTCTTTTTTCTTCTTCTTCTTTTACTCTGTCTTATGCCGCTTAAGCGGGGTTGACGTTGTTCAACCTCATGGCTGAGGTTGGTTGGATTTGGCACATTTTTATGGCTGGATGCCCTTCCTAACGCCAACGATTTTATTTGTTTTAACGTCCTGGATTAGAACGGGGGTTTTACCCTCCATTCGCTGGGAATTGTTCCCGTTAATATACTCCCGTACACCGGGATTTTATTATTTATTTATATATAAATGGCAAAGTCACTGACTGACTGACTGATCATCACTGTTTCTCCAAACTGGTAAGTCCTAGGAAGCTGAAATTTGGTAGGTAGCTTTGTCTTATTGTCTAGATGTGCAATAAGAAGGGATTTTTCGAAATTCCCACTACAACACCTGCCATTGGCGAAAAAGGACTTTTTCCTTTCACGGCCATGCCTCGGCCTGCAAAGCGGGCGACAGCCCGCTAGTTTATTTATAAAGTACCGTTTACCAATACGCTGTTATCTCTCTCCCCCCAGGCATGGACATCTCCCCCGTGGATCTGCTCAACATCGAGCTGTTCGCCTCGCGCGTCCTCGCCCTCTCCGACTACCGCCGCTCCCTCTCCGCCTACCTGCACAAGAAGATGGGCGTGGTGGCGCCCAACCTCGCCAGCCTGATCGGGGACCAGGTGGGCGCCCGGCTCATCTCGCACGCCGGCTCGCTCACCAACCTGGCCAAGTATCCGGCGAGCACCGTGCAGATCCTCGGCGCGGAGAAGGCGCTGTTCCGGTGAGTTCCGGTGGGTTAGAATAGGAATTAATCGGGGCGGAGAAGGCTCTGTTCCGGTGAGTTCAGCAGGGTCACAATAGGAATTAATCGGGGCGGAGAAGGCTCTGTTCCGGTGAGTTTGGTGGGTCACAATAGGAATTAATCGGGGCGGAGAAGGCGCTGTTCCGGTGAGTTCCGGGGTCACAGTAGGAATTAATCGGGACGGAGAAGGCGCTGTTCCGGTGAGTTCCGGTGGGTTAGAATAGGAATTAATCGGGTCGGAGAAGGCTCTGTTCCGGTGAGTTTGGTGGGTCACAATAGGAATTAATCGGGGCGGAGAAGGCGCTGTTCCGGTGAGTTTGGTGGGTCACAATAGGAATTAATCGGGGCGGAGAAGGCGCTGTTCCGGTGAGTTTGGTGGGTCAGAATAGGAATTAAAGTTGAGCTAAGCCACAGTATTTTTTATTGTTATTTTTTTTTATGGTACCACTATAACTACTAAGTCATTCGCGTATTTTGGCTATTATTATATTTTGTTGTGTATGTTAAGTTTTTTTTTTTTTTTTTGGTTTAACGTCGCTTTCAACTGCCATGGTCATATCACGACGGGGGTTTTACCCTCCATTCGCAGGAAACTCACAAACCTGCTACTCACATTGACCTCACCCAGCCTGAGTGGGGCCGGAAAAGCCAGCGTCACGAGAATTAGAATTTGAATGGTCACCCATCCAAGTCTTAACCTCGCTGGATGTCGCTTAACTTCGGTGTTCTGAAGGGAACCGGTGTATTCAACATGCCATCGACGCTGGCTTCTTTTTCTTTTCTTTTCAAAATACTCAATCATAATTTATTTACATCAAAATTATATGTACAAAAGACAATAACATATTAAAAGATAATGTAAAAACTTGAAAAAAGAAAATGAGTTACTGTGATGCCTGTGACCATTAAGTGCTGGTTGTGGTTGTGGTTGTGGTTGTGGTGGCATGAGGTTGTGCTGGCATCACAGGAAAATCATATCATATGTGACTAATTAATTACAATAATAACAATAATTATAATAAGATAATTGGAATTAAAGTGTTTGTTTGGGTCAGAATAGGAATTAAAGTGGAGCTAAGCCAAATACGTCCTTAACATTTAGACGACCGGCATGGTTTTTCGTGAATTCTCTTGTGGGACCGGCGATAATACGGCTATCCGACCCCGTGTACCACCGGTGGTACACCCGGTCCATTCCGTACGAACGTGCGTGTACCACCGGTGGTACACCCGGTCGTCTACGTGTTAAGTTGCAGTTCCAACCAGTCACAGCATTTTTTTTTATTATTATGAGTTTTTCAGTCTTTTTATTCCATAGTAATGAAACAGGAGCTACTGTAGATGCTTGTGGTCTGTGTTCCCCATCCTGTAGTATGCCTCCCCTGTGATGTGCAAGAACTTTCACAATACTTCCGATTTAGGTGCTGGGTCAATACTATAGCTCGAGTTAAGGAACCATGTCCACTTAGATTAAATCTGATCCTGTTACATAATTTGGCCCTTAATGTGGTTAGGGTGCTAGATTTGTAATGAAAACAATCAAGCACCTATATTTGTGTGTATCGGATGCTTGGATTTTTACCTCACTTGAATTGAATAAAATGTACAATAATCATATTTCTTAATATTTTCTCTTAAGCTTATGCAACTTTAAACAAACTTCTGTGACCATTTAACACTTTCAGCGCCAGGTGATACATGGAAGTATCACCAGGCTCTGCGCTAGTATGAACATGGTGATACTTCAAAGTATCACCCGGAGTCTTCTATAAGACGCTGGTGATACTTGTGAGTAACACTTTCTTATGTTTAACATGAGGAATGTGTTGCTCTGGCCTAGCAGTATCCAAGAACATGTCAAATTTTTGTCAAAATCTCTTCCCCAGGCCAGTGATACTTTGAAGTATCACCACATCAAAATCACGCTTGGCCTATGTTGAAAATAGTCGAAAATACAGCTGGCGGTGAAAGTGTTAAAAACAAACACAATACTTCCGATTTCTTTTTTTTTTTTTTCAACACTTCGCCAGCTTTTTAGGGCTAGACAAGCAATTACAGATGCGAATAAATTTCTATTATTAGAAATTTCTTGGAAGTAAAAAGTTTCAACACAACACAGAAAATCTCTATATATAAAACAGAAAAAAGGACTACCTACCTACCTACCTACCTATGTTTGTTTGTTTGTCCGGAGTTGTTTAGCCAAAACGGTAAGAGATAGCGAAAAATGTCTCAGAATTGACCCCCCCAAAACCATTATCGCTTTGTCCAGAAAAATTATAAAAAGTTCAAAAAGGCATTGCTGTCCAGCAGTACGGCCATGCCTTAGTAAATTTGAAATTTAGTCCCGTTGCAAAGCACGGGCAAACGGCTAGTAGAAAATAATAATGAGCGGTCCATTTTCTCCCCGCCCAGAGCTCTGAAGACGAAGACCAACACGCCCAAGTACGGGCTGCTCTTCCACTCAACCTTCATAGGGCGCGCCGGCCAGACCAACAAGGGCCGCATCTCCCGCTACCTGGCCAACAAGTGCTCCATTGCCTCGCGCATAGACTGCTTCTCTGGTGAGTTGTCGAACCTTTTTTTTCTAATGAGTTGTCGAACCTTTTTTTTCTGGTGAGTTGTCGAACCTTTTTTTTCTGGTGAGTTGTCAAACCTTTTTTTTTTTCACCATTGCATCGCGCATAGAGACTGCTTCTCTGGTGAGTTGTCGAACCTTTTTTTTTCTGGTGAGTTGTCGAACCTTTTTTTTTCTGGTGAGTTGTCAAACCTTTTTTTTTTTCACCATTGCATAGCGCGCATAGACTGTTTCTCTGGTGAGTTGTCAAACTTTTTTTTTTCTGGTGAGTTGTCAAACTTTTTTTTTCACCATTGCCTCGCGCATAGACTGTTTCTCTGGTGAGTTGTGAAACCTTTTTTTTTCTCACCATTGCATAGCGCGCATGGACTGTTACTGTGGTGAGTTGTCAATCTTTTCTTTTTTTTTTTTTTTTTTTTTTTTTTTGTTAATAAGGGAGCAAGTGCTCTATTGCCTCGCGCATAGACTGCTTCTCTGGTGAGTTGTCAAACCTTTTTTAATAAAGGAACAAGTGCTCCATTGCCTCGCGCATAGACTGCTTCTCTGGTGAGTTGTCAAACCTTTTTTAATAAAGGAACAAGTGCTCCATTGCCTCGCGCATAGACTGCTTCTCTGGTGAGTTGTCAAACCTTTTTTATAAAGGAACAAGTGCTCCATTGCATATCGCGCATAGACTGCTTCTCTGGTGAGTTGTCAAACCTTTTTTAATAAAGGAACAAGTGCTCCATTGCCTCGCGCATAGACTGCTTCTCTGGTGAGTTGTCAAACCTTTTTTAATAAAGGAACAAGTGCTCCATTGCCTCGCGCATAGACTGCTTCTCTGGTGAGTTGTCAAACCTTTTTTAATAAAGGAACAAGTGCTCCATTGCCTCGCGCATAGACTGCTTCTCTGGTGAGTTGTCAAACCTTTTTTTTTTTTTTTTTTTTTATAAAGGAACAAGTGCTCCATTGCCTCGCGCATAGACTGCTTCTCTGGTGAGTTGTCAAACTTAAAAAAAAAAAAAAATAATAAAGGAACAAGTGCTCCATTGCATCGCGCATAGACTGCTTCTCTGGTGAGTTGTCAAACTTAAAAAAAAAAAAATAATAAAGGAACAAGTGCTCCATTGCATCGCGCATAGACTGCTTCTCTGGTGAGTTGTCAAACTTTTTTTTTAATAAAGGAACAAGTGCTCCATTGCATCGCGCATAGACTGCTTCTCTGGTGAGTTGTCAAACTTAAAAAAAAAAAAAAATAAAGGAACAAGTGCTCCATTGCCTCGCGCATAGACTGCTTCTCTGGTGAGTTGTCAAACTTTTTTTTTTTTAATAAAGGAACAAGTGCTCCATTGCATCGCGCATAGACTGCTTCTCTGGTGAGTTGTCAAACCTTTTTTAATAAAGGAACAAGTGCTCCATTGCCTCGCGCATAGACTGCTTCTCTGGTGAGTTGTCAAACCTTTTTATATAATGGAACAAGTGCTCCATTGCCTCGCGCATAGACTGTTTCTCTGGTGAGTTGTCAAACCTTTTTTAAATAAAGGAACAAGTGCTCCATTGCCTCGCGCATAAACTGTTTCTCTGGTGAGTTGTCAAACCTTTTTATATAATGGAACAAGTGCTCCATTGCCTCGCGCATAGACTGTTTCTCTGGTGAGTTGTCAAGCTTCTTTTTTTTTCACTATTGCATAACGCGCATAGACTGCTTCTCTGGTGAGTTGTCAAACCTTTTTTTTTTTTCACCATTGCATCGCGCGCATAGACTGTTCTCTGGTGAGTTGTGAATCTTTTTTTCCTCACCATTGCTTAGCGCGCATAGACTGCTTCTCTGGTGAGTTGTCAAACCTTTTTTTTTTCACCATTGCATAGCGCTTAGACTGTTTCTCTGGTGAGTTGTCAAACTTTTTTTTTAAATAAAGGAACAAGTGCTCCATTGCATCGCGCATAGACTGCTTCTCTGGTGAGTTGTCAAACCTTTTTTAATAAAGGAACAAGTGCTCCATTGCCTCGCGCATAGACTGCTTCTCTGGTGAGTTGTCAAACCTTTTTATATAATGGAACAAGTGCTCCATTGCCTCGCGCATAGACTGTTTCTCTGGTGAGTTGTCAAACCTTTTTTAAATAAAGGAACAAGTGCTCCATTGCCTCGCGCATAAACTGTTTCTCTGGTGAGTTGTCAAACCTTTTTATATAATGGAACAAGTGCTCCATTGCCTCGCGCATAGACTGTTTCTCTGGTGAGTTGTCAAGCTTCTTTTTTTTTCACTATTGCATAACGCGCATAGACTGCTTCTCTGGTGAGTTGTCAAACCTTTTTTTTTTTTCACCATTGCATCGCGCGCATAGACTGCTTCTCTGGTGAGTTGTGAATCTTTTTTTCCTCACCATTGCTTAGCGCGCATAGACTGCTTCTCTGGTGAGTTGTCAAACCTTTTTTTTCTCACCATTGCATAGCGCGCATAGACTGCTTCTCTGGTGAGTTGTCAAACCTTTTTTTTTTCACCATTGCATAGCGCATAGACTGTTTCTCTGGTGAGTTGTAAAACTTTTTTTTTATTTAATAAAGGAACAAGTGCTCCATTGCATCGCGCATAGACTGCTTCTCTGGTGAGTTGTCAAACCTTTTTTTTTCACCATTGCTTAGCGCGCATAGACTGCTTCTCTGGTGAGTTGTGAATCTTTTTTTTTTTTTCACCATTGCATAGCGCGCATAGACTGTTTCTCTGGTGAGTTGTCGAACTTTTTTTTTTCACCATTGCATAGCGCATAGACTGCTTCTCTGGTGAGTTGTCAAACTTTTTTTTTTCACCATTGGATAGCGCATAGACTGCTACTGTGGTGAGTTGTCAATCTTTTTTTTCACCATTGCATAGCGCATAGACTGTTTCTCTGGTGAGTTGTCAATATTTTTTTTTCACCATTGCATGGCGCATAGACTGTTTCTCTGGTGAGTTGTCAAACTTTTTTTTTTTAATAAAGGAACAAGTGCTCCATTGCATCGCGCATAGACTGCTTCTCTGGTGAGTTGTCAAACCTTTTTTTTTAATAAAGGAACAAGTGCTCCATTGCATCGTGCATAGACTGCTTCTCTGGTGAGTTGTCAAACCTTTTTTTTTTTTTTTTTTTTTTTTTTTAATAAAGGAACAAGTGCTCCATTGCATATCGCGCATAGACTGTTTCTCTGGTGAGTTGTCAAACTTTTTTTTTCACCATAATTTACGGTTAACGAGTTATAGGTCAAAATATATGGATATTACGCAGGACGTCCGACCCTGTATCTCGAGAACGGTAAATTGTAGCTCACTGAAATTTGTTATAATGAACTTCTCTCAATGAGACCTTTAAAAACAATATGCCACAAGACATACCATTCTATTTAGGATTTTAAAGTTGGTCCATGCCCAGCCTGACTGGGGCCGTGTAGACAATTTTTTTTTGGCTGAAAATTAATCCCCTTAAAAATAAAAGAGGTTTTTGCGTTTTTTGATATTTTGAGTCATTTTTGAGAAACCCAGGCCTGAGTGAGACTTTATGGATGCCCTGTATATTTGAACCATTTACTTGTCATGTATTAAATAACTAAAAAATAAAATAAATGTGTAGCTGTATAGTAATGTATACGCATTTCTTGTCTCCCAGATTCCCAGTCGAGCATATTCGGAGAGAAGCTAAAGCAACAAGTGGAGGACAGACTCAAGTTCTATGAGACGGGCACCAAGCCAGCCAAGAATATTGATGTGATGAAGGAGGCTCTCAATGAATTCTCTGCCCTCCAGGTAATGTTTTGTCTAAATATTATGTAATTTGAGAGTAGTCACCGTGGCAGAGTGAGTTAGCGCGCTAGGCATTGCACGCATGTTGACCTGGGTTCGATTCCCAGCGGGGCAGGAAATTTTCTGCTCTGTACTTGGATATTCGGGGTCCACTCATACCTCGTGAGGAAAAATGAGAAGTTACTTGTATGAGTAACGACCAGTGGGCGGCATTACCAGAGTAAATAGAAATTAATGTAATAGAAAAAATTGAAAAGTAAAGTAGGCTCTTAGTAATGTTGGGTAGCCACAAAATTTGGGGGCACTATAGACAGGAAGTACACCAGCATTGCTTTGGTTCTGGGGGCCTTGTCAATTATTAGCCTCCTTGTAATGACAGTGGTAGAAGTACTGAGTCATTCCTCAACTATCTGGCTACCATCGTTCACGATGACGCCAACCTATGATGATGAAGTAAAAAAAAAAGGTAAAAAAAAGTAAACAAAAATGTTTTTATGTGGTAAAGCTAACGGAAATGTCTTGTGTATAATAAATTTGAGCTAAGAAATTTAGTGAAACCTCTAACATTGTAATTATAAAATTACAATTATAAAATTTTAGGTATTGTCTTCTTTTTTTTCTATATTCATATTATCAATTTTACATTGTGATATTAATTATGACCATGCAATTGAAAGCCATATTAAACACACAAAAAAATTGTAATTTTCTTTTATCTCACTATCTCAGAGCTCACTCTCGGTGGAATCTTCGGGCAAGAAGAAGAAAAAGAAGAAGAAGGACAAGAACGGAGATGCCAGCCTGAACGGTAGTCTCGCCCTCAATGGAGGTGTGGCCAACGGAGGAGATGCGGAGGAGGTGAACGGTGGAGGTGAAAGCAAGAAGAAGAAGAAAAAGAAGAAGAGTCTCCTCGCGGGAGGCGAAGGGGATGTGTCTGTCCAGGTGAGCAGCGGAACTTTTTGGTTTTGTGTGTTCAAGTGAAGCAATAATAATAATAATACAATAGTAATAATATGTTTCTTCAAATAGGCGGTAAAAGAAAGAGAGGAAGACCAAAGATGAGATGGAGAGACAAAGTTGAAGAAGACCTAAGAGAAAAAAAACTGGAGAAAAGAGGACGCACAAAGTAGAAAGATATGGAAGGACATGATTCATGGAACAAATGCCGACCCCAAGTAGGTTTGGGAAAAGGCAAAGTGAAAGAAGAAGAAGAAGAAGAATATGTTTCTTAGTGTTATTATATCACAATTTTTAGTGGGTACCGCAGAATTATAGGACTTTTTCCATATCTCTTAATATCCCAATATCTTATTTTTCCCTATAAATCTGTGACTGGTCGCTGCTCATATTAAAGCAGCTACTCATTTTTCCTGACGAGGTATGAGCGGACCCCGAACACCCAAGAACAGAGGAGAATAAATCCTGCCCCGCTAGGGATCGAACCCAGGTCACCGTGCGTGCAATGCTTAGCGCGCTAACTTACTCGGCCACAGTGACTTCTAAATGAAGCTAAAAAAGAATGAATAACTGTAGTCGGGGTAATAAGATCCATAGAAGCTGCGGGAACCTCAGCTCTGGAAGCTCTTGGGTTTAAACTTCAAAGCTGACTAAAATATCTACATTAGCTGAGTCTAAAACAAAGTTAAACATTGACCTATTACTTTCGCTAAATTTCTAACTTAAAATAAGGAAGTATTTTGTCGGTCTCTTAAATACATTCCTTGTGACGCGCAAATCTCAGAAACTACTGGATGGATTTCGACGAAATTAAAAAAAAGGAGTCGTGTTGTAGGATGGTCCCACTTATTCATCAACTTCGCACTAGCGGTTAACTTTATCTCTAACTTGTGTTTAATTGTGATGAAAAATTGTAATAAAATATGAGGAAGCACAGATCTTTAAGAAAATTTGAAATTTAATACAAAAAAAGGTCTCCGACTTACTGATACAGAATTTTTGTTGGCATCTAGACTAAGAATATATATCTCCCTTGCCTTTATCCCATATTAGCTTATGTTGCTTTTGGGGTCGGCATTGTTCAACCTCATGGTTGAGGTTGGTAGGGTGGAGCACGTTTTTTATGGCTGGATGCCCTTCCTAACGCCAACGATTCTATTTGATTTAACGTCCTGGATTAGGACGGGGGTTTTACCCTCCATTCGCTGGGAATCGTACCAGCTACCCACATTAACCTCACCCAGCCTGGGTAGGGCCGGAAATGCCAGCCTCACGTGTTTGGATGGAACAGAATTTTCTTCGAAAAGTCTGCCCCAGCCGGGAGTTGAACTCGGGAACTCTGGACTACGGGCAGTAGTCACAACCATTACGCCACGGAGGCTGGCGTAATGGTTGTGTATGGAAAAAAAGGTATTCTATCATAGACAACAAAGAAAAGAAAATTCAAGTAGTTTTGGAGATAATGTAATGTTAACCAATCACGAGGAAGTATTGTGTCCATGCAGTGTATTTTTAAAAATGAGATAATAATAATATCGCCTTATTTATACTGCCCGATTTAGACTCTTTAAAGTCCCATTATTCCAGCAGTAAGCCCAAGACATATTATTATGTGGTAAAAATCCCAAATGTAAGGATAACTTGTCATGTCCCGGCTGGGTTTCGAACCCACGACCTCTGGATTCACAGAGTGCCGCCTTTACCGCTGAGCTACCGGGATAGACATGGATGGTGAAAGATTGTCGAAGAAAATTTATGAGATGAAAATGCAGGGAAAAAGACCAAAGGGACGCCCAAGATACCGTTATAATGACGTCATTAAATCAGATGTTGAGAAGAAACAGGGAGATTGGGGGATATCTCTGGATTCACAGAGTGCCACCTTTACCACTGAGCTACCGGGACAGCAGACTTGATACACAGATAATAATAATAATAAATTTTCTATCATTCAACTGTTTCAGGACGCAAGCTTGAACGGAGGAGGCGCTGAGGAAGAGAACGGAGAGGAGGAGGGAGGCAAGAAGAAGAAAAAGAAGAAGAAATCCCTGGCGGTGGAGGAGGGTGGGGAGGAGGAGGGAGGCACTCCAGCCAAGAAGAAGAAGAAGGTGGACGAGTCGGTCACCTCCACACCCGGGGGGAGCGAGAAGAAGAAAAAGAAGAAGAAGAGTCTGGTGTGAGTGAGTGAGAAGTCACCTCCATAGCTGATGCGACGTCACCTTCTCAGGTCCATGTAACCCAGACGCTGTGTCACCTCCATAGCTGATGCTACGTCACCTTCTCAGGTCCATGTAACCCAGACGCTATGTCACCTTCTCAGGTCCATGTAACCCAGACGCTATGTCACCTCTACAGTGGATGCTACGTCACCTTCTCAGGTCCATGTAACCCAGACGCTATGTCACCTCCACAGCCGATGCTACGTCACCTTCTCAGGTCCATGTAACCCAGACGCTATGTCACCTCTACAGTGGATGCTACGTCACCTTCTCAGGTCCATGTAACCCAGACCGCCCAGACGCTATGTCACCTCCACATAGCTGATGCTATGTCACCTCCATAGCGGATGCTACGTCACCTTCTCAGGTCCATGTAACCCAGACGCTATGTCTCACCTCCATAGCTGATGCTACGTGATCTTCTCAGGTCCATGTAACCCAGACGCTATGTCACCTCCATAGCTGATGCTACGTGATCTTCTCAGGTCCATGTAACCCAGACGCTATGTCTCACCTCCATAGCTGATGCTACGTCACCTTCTCAGGTCCATGTAAAATCACCCCAGACGCTATGTCACCTCCATAGCGGATGCTACGTCACCTTCTCAGGTCCATGTAACCCAGACGCTATGTCACCTCCATAGCTGATGCTACGTCACCTTCTCAGGTCCATGTAACCCAGACGCTATGTCACCTCCATAGCTGATGCTACGTCACCTTCTCAGGTCCATGTAACCCAGACGCTATGTCACCTCCACATAGCTGATGCTACGTCACCTTCTCAGGTCCATGTAACCCAGACGCTATGTCACCTCCATAGCTGATGCTACGTCACCTTCTCAGGTCCATGTAACCCAGACGCTATGTCACCTCCACATAGCTGATGCTACGTCACCTTCTCAGGTCCATGTAACCCAGACGCTATGTCACCTCCACATAGCTGATGCTACGTCACCTTCTCAGGTCCATGTAACCCAGACGCTATGTCACCTCCACATAGCTGATGCTACGTCACCTTCTCAGGTCCATGTAACCCAGACGCTATGTCACCTCCACATAGCTGATGCAACGTCACCTTCTCAGGTCCATGTAACCCAGACGCTATGTCTCACCTCCATAGCTGATGCTACGTCACCTTCTCAGGTCCATGTAACCCAGACGCTGTGTCACCTCCACATAGCTGATGCTACGTCACCTTCTCAGGTCCATGTAACCCAGACGCTATGTCATCTCCATAGCTGATGTATCGTCACCTCCCAAAAAAGCATGTGTACATTATTCCGTGGATGAAATGGCCAATTCCAAGTACCGACGCAATTGCTAATGTATCAATGAGGAATGACAAACTGGCAAAAAAATTCATTCGTCTCTTGGTAATCATTAATTTCTGCTCCATTTCTCATTTATGGCTAGGGCGTATTTTTTTTTGTTCAAAAATTTGATGTTCAAACTTTCAAAACTTCAACATCCTCAATCGAAGTCTTGGGGCGAAATAAATAGACGAAATCGAGTTCTGAAGTCATGACTTAGCACTGGGTTTCTCCATCTAATACGGTACACAAATCGAGGCTTAGCGCCACAGAGGTACTATAAGAACGTCTATAAATTGCGCCCTTAACCATGGGGCTACTGAGAAAAATCATATTTCAAAACAAATGAAAAAAAAAAAATGTTTCAGTTCATTGAATAATTATGTTGTTGCCTGTTAATTTTGTTGAGTTCATTATTTTTTGACGTGTGATGTAAATTACATATTAAGTTTTAGTTTTTCTACTTGTAATTATTCACCTATTTTATGGAATAAAAATTTGGCATAATCCAACCATTTGCTTTTCTTTTCTTTCTTTTTTTCCGAATTTATTCCTGAGGGAAATTTCCGAATTTGTTCTAAAAATTAAAATAAAAATCTTTCTATACCTCTTAGGTAATAGAAAGTAAAAATGTTAACATATATGCCCTAATTACTCAAACTCACTTTGCTAAAAAAAAATATTGTACTTGGGACTTGAACCACCGACCTCCAGGTTACAAGTCGATCTTATCGATCAAGCTACTGATGTCGGTTTTTCGGTACTATTTTAATAATTTTAGTCGTTAGCCTAATAAAAGTACAAATGTACTTAGCGGAACTTTTAAGATTGAAGATTATTGAAAACCAAATAAATTTATTATTATTATTATTATTATTAATGCCTAAATAACTTTAGGCTGTGGATATAAGTGTCCATATAATGCTTACATCACCGTGAGAGAAGATTTAGGTAAATCACTCCTGAACACTAAACTTTTCTCTTCACTTTAATGAAGAAAAAAACTTTTATGTATCTTTTTTTTAATTTGGGGGTGTCACCGTCCATTCGCAGGAAACTCACAAACCTGCTACTTACATAACCCTCACCCAGCCTGGGTTGTGCCGAAATGTGAGCATCACGAAATCTTCACCTCGCTGGACGTGGCTTAACTTTGGTGATCCTACGAGAACCGGTGCATTCAACGCACCATCGACCTGTTTATTTTAATTACATGGGAAGCAAAGATAACACTAATGTTTAGTATACTGTATAACAATATTGTTCTATATATTTTTTTCTTTCAAACAAATAAATCGTTTCAACACATGGTAAAATAATAAAACTAGGTAACTTATCGCACTTAAAAATATCTGAGTATTCTAAAAACATATAATCAACATGAATAATATATATTATGCTCACTCCTAGTTGTATATTCTCTAATGAATAATATAATAATACTCTTTAGTAGAAGGTAACCACTAGGCCAGGTTAATGCTCAGACCATTTTCATAATAATATTTCATTACACACATAATAATAACCCTCAGAGTCTTATTATTACTCGTATTTGGTCACAAACTCAAATTAATGAGGAAAAATGCATGCACTGGGTGGGATTCGAACCAACTGATCCCTACACTACCTGGATTACCAGACAAGCGCGTTAATGAAGAAATATCTAGAACTAGAGGTCACATTTATACACAATCAAATAGTTAATGGTCAATTCAGTTTGTGATTAATTTCATTTATTTAGGAATAATCAACTAGGGTTTTAACATCACAAAAATTGGGACAGTTTCTGTAGCTTATTTTTGAACTTTTTTTTTACTTTCAAAAGATTTTTCTTTATTTAACAAATACGTTTCATCTTCTTCAGTGAATTTAATTATAAGGAGATAACTTGTTCAGCAAATGAAAATTAAAAATATGGCAAGTTTAAGGAACCCATAAGCAGGTGTTGAGCCCCTTTTTATTATATTTATAATGTTATTTAAAAACTTCCTTTTAGTTGATAGTTAATATTAAATATTATAAATTTTATCCCTCATGTGGTCAATATACCAAAAAAAATAATAATGCATGAAAAATTCTTGCACTCGGTGGGATTCGAACCAACGGATCCCCACGCTACCTGGATCACCAGACTAGCGCCTTAACCACTTTGCCCACCAATGCATGATCCCCTCTATCCTATTTTTCGTGATGCCATGAGTATAACTTATACTAACTTAATCCTAATTTTGATTGTTGGTTACATTAAGTTTTAACACACTTATTTACTAATGGACATTTTGGACAAAAGGGTGCAAAGGATTGGTTGAAAGAATATTAACTTTCTGAATGTTTAATCAGTTAGTAATAAATTGAATAGGTACAAGACGTTTTTCTTTTCCAAACAAAAAATGTTTTATTTACAATGAACTAAATCATAAAATATCGGACTAATGTCGTGGTTACACTCATTGTTTCAGTCGTTAGGTGACCCGGGTTCGAATCCCGACAGTCAGGGGTTTTTTTGCTCTACTTTGGATGTTACGTGATCCACTCATACCTCGTGAGGAAAAAAGAGAAGCTTTGTGATAGCGACTATCTCGCTACAGGACTACAAACTGACAATGGACTAGCCAACTCTAACAAGCCAGGCTAGCTTGCAGTTTCCCAAGGGTTTAATGGCTTATAAAGAAAAAGCCCAAGTTCTCAAGATGGTTGATTCTACATAGAAATACATATGTAGTTCGGAACGGGCCAACTTTTCTCTTCAGTTTGGCTAGAGACCATCACTCTCCCCAGCAATAGCCAATCTGGTTACAACAACAACAACATAGCGACCAGCCTTAGATTATAAAAATATACAACATAACTTGTACTATATACGCACATGGTGATTAGAAAAGTATGAAAGTACGTTAACTACATGACCGCAATTTTTTTTCCAAAACCGGAACTCGAACCATCGACTTCCCGGTTACAAATCCGCCGCCTTATCGATCAAACTACTGAGGTCGATTTCATAATTTATTCATTGATTCAAAATTAAAATTTTATTTATTTATTTTTTTTTTTTTTTGTACAAATTATACATTATTGTATGTGTACAACGTCAAGGGTACTTAAAATGAATCCTTAGGAAACTACAAGCAAGACTGCATGATAAAGGTAAAACATCTCTGCTAAAAAAATTGTTCTGACCAGGATTCGAACAGTCAACCTCCAGATTTAAATTCTGCCACTCAACCACTGTGGGAATTATAAGAAAACAAAATCTTTAACAAGAGCTCGAACTAAAAATTGGACTTCCGAAACCCGTTAATTATTAAATTTTATTTAGGTACTCAGTTATCATAAGAAAATGTGTTTTATTTTTTCAAATAAAATTTAAAATAAAACTTTTAGGAACACACTAAAAGAATAAAAGTGACTCAAATGAAATTTACAATATCGAATACAAATATTTACATTCCTTAGTTTGTCTTTACAGAACTATTTACAGTATAAGTAGTTTTGTTCAATACATTTTTTTTTTCAACAAATAACTTTTTATTTATTTACATTTTTTGTTATTTAAAGTGAATGAAAAGAATATAAATATCAAAAAAGACAAAAAAAATTAAACTGTAAGTATCCCATAGCCTCATTTACTTATTGTGAAGAGGCTTTGTGCTTCACTTGAGTATATTAAAAAACCAAATCTCGTCAGACTTGGACAATCTAACATAAATTAATATAGGATATACCTATTATCTGAACTATACATTTTTCTTAAAGAATACTTTTAAAGTCATTTAACCTTCATTTTATATGAAAATGTTGATTGAATTTTATTTTATTTATTGCTAATTTTACTTGTTAACTTTAAGTTTGTAAACATGATGGTAATCAACTAATCATGTTATGTATTTTACATGATTACCACCATGTTAATGGCAGAATGTAATATTTATATTGTACTACCGTAAACTGTATTATAAATAAATAGGTAAATAAAGTTAAATCATTCATACAATATGGGTCGAGTATGGATTAAAAGTTGGGCTCCAGGAACGTCCTATGCTCGCCATTGCTGCACTTTTTGAGCGAGATCTGCTCTGTTCCGCCGCCGCCGCTGGATCGCTCGCTGAGTCCGCCCGAGGGCAGCTGGGTGCTGCTGTTGAGGAAGTGAGCCTCGGCCAGGGAGCTCAGGTTGGACTTGCTGTTGGTCAGGGCGTTGCCGGAGGCGCTGCGGAGGCTCTTGGAGCTCCGGGTGTACCTGGGGAGGCGGAGGAGGCGTTGGTGTGAACGTCGAAAAATGGGTCGTCCGAAAAATTAGACCTATTTTTCTTTCTAACCAAAGTTAACCAAACGGGAATACAATGAACCAAACTGGAAGCAAGTCATTTTTCTTTTGGAAGAGGAAAAATTTCCACTTCCAAAGTTAACCAAAGTGGAAATAGAAAATTCTTGCTTCCAGTTCTTTTATAGGTTAAGTCCATTGTTTATCTTTAAAAGTAACCAAACGCATTTTTCTTTTACGAATGACCTTGGAATAAAATGGAAATATTTGTAAAAACCTAACCAGGAAAAAAATTTTAGTTAGAAAGAAAAATACGACTACATTCAACTTTTTTTTGTGGGTTTAACACATTCAGCGCCACGTGTACAGTATAGTGTACACGAGTGTTTTCTACAGTGGACCGCGTGTAAACTATGCTGTACACCTCACCCTCTCACTTTCAGAAACCGATGCTCTTTATAGTGTACACGCTTCTGTGTATTTCTTATGGGGATTCGATTGTCGTGGTCCGTGGAAGTTTTTTTGGACCAGAAAAATATATATCTGGTGACTTTTTATGGCTGTTTGAGTCTACACCTACCTCTTTTTTCACACAAAATAAGTTGGTCCACTGAACCATGTTACCAAAAAAACCCTTGGCGCTGAATGTGTTAACGTCGCTTTCAACTGCATGGTCATATCACGACGGGGATGTTACTCTCCATTCGCAGGAAACTCACAAACCTGCTACCCACATGAACCTCACCCAGCCTAGGTTGGGCCGGCGGAATGCCAGCATCACGAAGTGTTCGCCTTGCATTCAACTTTTTATTGCAAGTTTAAAATAATCTAACCATGCAATTGACTGTAAGCGGCCATAATTATCTGGTGGTTACCTTCCACTAAAGAGTACTATTATTATTTCCTAGGAAAAAAATCTCTTCAAGTGAAAAACCCTCTCTCCCGAAAGGGTGTTACACCAGGAGCGGATCTATGATTATTATTATTAAACATATTTATCAAGTTGTATAGAATATATACAAACATAGAAATTAAAATTAACAAAACAAAACTTGATCAAGGGCGGTGCTAATGCCAACGGCATTCTCTTCCTGTTGCTCTCTTCGTAATGAGGGGAGGTTACTAGTTGGTGGACTTGACCGTGCGTCGAAATCTCTCCCGTGGCCGTCTGGCCGTCCCGCTTAGTAGTCCCCCTTAGTAGTCCCCCTTAGTAGTCCCCCTTGGTGGTCCCGCTTAGTAGTCCCCCTTAGTAGTCCCCCTTGGTGGTCCCGCTTAGTAGTCCCCCTTAGTAGTCCCCCTTAGTAGTCCCCCTTGGTGGTCCCGCTTAGTAGTCCCCCTTAGTAGTCCCCCTTGGTGGTCCCGCTTAGTAGTCCCCCTTAGTAGTATCCCTTGGTGGTCCCGCTTAGTAGCCCCCCTTGGTGGTCCCCCCTGGTGGTCCTCCCCTTGGTGGTCCCGCTTAGTAGTCCCCCTTGGTGGTCCCGCTTTGTAGCCCCCCTTGGTGGTCCCGCTTAGTAGTCCCCCTTGGTAGTCCCCCTTGGTGGTCCCGCTTAGTAGTCCCCCTTGGTGGTCCCGCTTAGTAGTCCCCCTTGGTGGTCCCGCTTAGTAGTCCCCCTTAGTAGTCCCCCTTGGTGGTCCCGCTTAGTAGTCCCCCTTAGTAGTATCCCTTGGTGGTCCCGCTTAGTAGCCCCCCTTGGTGGTCCCCCCTGGTGGTCCTCCCCTTGGTGGTCCCGCTTAGTAGTCCCCCTTGGTGGTCCCGCTTTGTAGCCCCCCTTGGTGGTCCCGCTTAGTAGTCCCCCTTGGTGGTCCCCCTTGGTGGTCCCGCTTAGTAGTCCCCCTTGGTGGTCCCGCTTAGTAGTCCCCCTTGGTGGTCCCGCTTAGTAGTCCCCCTTGGTGGTCCCGCTTAGTAGTCCCCCTTGGTGGTCCCGCTTAGTAGTCCCCCTTGGTGGTCCCGCTTTGTAGCCCCCCTTGGTGGTCCCGCTTAGTAGTCCCCCTTGGTGGTCCCCCTTGGTGGTCCCGCTTAGTAGTCCCCCTTGGTGGTCCCGCTTAGTAGTCCCCCTTGGTGGTCCCCCTTGGTGGTCCCGCTTAGTAGTCCCCCTTGGTGGTCCCACTTAGTAGTCCCCCTTGGTGGTCCCGCTTAGTAGTCCCCCTTGGTGGTCCCGCTTAGTAGTCCCCCTTGGTGGTCCCGCTTAGTAGTCCCCCTTGGTGGTCCCGCTTAGTAGTCCCCCTTGGTGGTCCCCCTTAGTAGTCCCCCTTGGTGGTCCCCCTTAGTAGTCCCCCTTGGTGGTCCCACTTAGTAGTCCCCCTTAGTGGTCCCCCTTAGTAGTCCCCCTTGGTGGTCTCATGAAAGAATCGAAGGGGAAACGCGTTCGGGGGTTTGTATTTATTTCCAAATGCCACTTTTTCTCACTGTGAAGATCACATTGCTCACAAAGTGGGGACGACTTTAGTTGGTGGACTAGAAAATTATCTGGTGGTTACCTTCCACTAAAGAGTATTATTATTATTTTCTAGGATTAAAAAAATCTCTTCAAGTGATTTTTTTAATCCTAGAAAACATATCTCTCGTGGCCCTTCCCCGCCGTGGTCCCATCATTCAATCATTTGATGGGAAAACACTATTAAGGGGTATTTTTCTTTTGGAAAAAAAAAAAAAAAAAATCCAGGTTCGATATTTCCAAATATTTCCATTTTATTTCAAGGTGAACTTCACCACATTCGTGAAAGAAAAATGCGTTTCGGTATTTATAAAGATAAACAATGGACTTAACCTATAAAGAACTGGAAGCATGGATTTTCTACTTCCATTTTGGTTAACCAAACTGGAAAAGGGGAGAGGAAAAATTTCCTCTTCCAAAAGAAAAATGACTTGCTTCTAGTTTGTTCATTTTATTCCAGTTGCATCCACTTTGGTTGGAAAGAAAAATACGGCTATTGAGACCTGGAATAGTTCCAAACGAGCACTTCTGCTCATTGTGTGCCACAGGCACGAGAGAGGGTATATCTCCTGTTCTTGTTGATAGCCTTTAGCCGCCTTCTACGCAGGCAAGGCCGGAATGCCCTTTTTCATCCTCCTTTACTCCCACTACCCACAGCGGAATTATTATTATTAGACTTATTAATATATCACTTACTTGTCGATATCAGATCGTCGCAAAATTAACGCGTAGCAGCACGACTGGAGCGTTTTCTGGAACGCAACGCGGAACTCTCGATTGAAGTACGCGTAGATCAAAGGGTTAAGGGAGGAGTTGAAGTAGCCCGTCCAGAACACCAGGACCACCAGGACTCGAGGGGAAGAGCATTTGGAGCCGCACAGGGAGGAGCTGAGATACCTGGGGGCAGTAAAGGGTTAATTAATTTTTATTTTTTATGATGGCCAAAAATGAGTAGATTATGTTTAAAAATATTATTAAAAAAATGATATACTTTATTAATTATTTTTTATGATCGATTAAGGGTTGGGTGGAAGAGATTGCCATAGGCAATAACCCCGCCCTTTAGTTAGGACATATGTATATATTTTGTTTTTTTGTTTTGTTTTTTTTTTTTTCCTTGTTTATATTATTATTTTTGTCTATTTTTATATTTACCATTATTTGTCTGTATACAGTATGTTTCAGAAAAGGTGGCCACCCCCTCGTAACTTTTGAACGCGACGGAATTTTTCAATTCTGTAAAGTCCTAGGTATAGGAAGTGCCCTATGGCCCATCCTGTGGTCATATTTATTTTTGGCCCCGGTCGGCCCTTTTGGCTTTTAGGCCATATTTTTTCACTTTTCTCGTGAATTTTAAATGGAATGCTATATTTTTTATTCCTGTTAATTAAAGTCTAAGTTAGGCTGAGTATAATGAGCTTTTAAAATTTTCAAAAACCTTATCAGGGGCGGAGCTAGTAGGGTGCAAGTTTCAAATTTGTTACACCCTGTATTTCAGCGTTAGTTAGATTTTTTAGTACTTTTTTTATGTTCGTAGGTTCAAAATATTGTTTTACACCATATGAAATCAAAAAAATATTCTTGTTTACTTCTAATCAGGGTGATAGTAAGGTTTTTGTAAAAGTACTTTTTTTCTCACGTCAATTTTTCGGTAAATTAATGGTGTTCTCGAAATTGGCATTTTTAGAGGTGAAAGTCTGCAGTGACATATGTTTTTTATGCTTGAAATCTAAAGAAAACTTAACGGAGCAGCGATTAAAATCATAAAAAAAGCCACTTAACCTGCTAGTTTTTTCACGACAGTGTCCGGTAAAGTTTGTGAATTTCGTATTGGATTTTTTTGTTGTTGAGGAAACACAATTGGCATAGAAAATAAATAATATCTAATAAGGGAATATTACTTCAATAAAGATAACTAAATGCGAAATTAAATGAAAATTATTTCTTCTAAATCAGTGCCGGATATTTTTTTTTTCTCTCTCTCTTTTTTTCACTTTTCAAAGTTCAAGTTGTATCAAAAATAATTATCGGATAATGCTGCTTCTAAAGTCGGCCTAGGGGTCCACTCTTGAGACAATTTTAGTTGGTAAGTTGGTAAAATCTGTAGAAAACACATTGTCAATAATTCTGGAGTCAGTCCGATGGCGCTTAGAATGCAACGATTCTTGTAGGATCACCGAAGTTAAGCAACGTCCAGCGAGGAGAAGACTTCGTGATGCTGGCATTCCGGCCTAACCCAGGCTGGGTGAGATAAATGTGTTTAGGAGGTTGGTGAGTTTCTTGCGAATGGAATGTAACACCCCCGTTATGATATGACCATGCAGTTGAAACGCGATATTAAACCCAAATTTAAAAAAAAATCATACTGGTGTTGCTAGTAATGAATACCAGGTCTCTAAATAAAAATCTAATTATCTCGAAATTTAAGAGAAAAAAATAACTGGTCAAGTACCAAACTCTTGAGGGTGAAAATTAAACCAATTCAATTATTTTAAAGAGGCGAAGAGAGAGAGAGAGAGAGAGAGAGAGAGAAAGAGAGAGAGAAAAAAATTATCCGGCACTGATTTAGAAGAAATAATCTTCATTTAATTTCGCATTTAGTTATGTTAATTGAAGTATTATTCCCTTATTAAGTATTATTTATTTTCTATGCCAATTGTGTTTCCTCAACAAAAAAAAAAAATCCAATACGAAATTCACCCACTTTACCGGACACTGTCGTGAAAAAACTAGCAGGTTAAATGGCTTTTTTTATGATTTTAATCGCTTCTCCGTTAAGTTTTCTTTAGATTTCAAGCATAAAAAACATATGTCACTGCAGACTTTCACCTCTAATAATGCCAATTTCGAGAACACCATTAATTTACCGAAAAATTGACGTGAGAAAAAAAGTACTTTTACAAAAACCTTACTATCACCCTGATTAGAAGTAAACAAGAATATTTTTTTTGATTTCATATGGTGTAAAACAATATTTTGAACCTACGAACATAAAAAAAGTACTAAAAAATCTAACTAACGCTGAAATACAGGGTGTAACAAATTTGAAACTTGCACCCTACTAGCTCCGCCCCTGATAAGGTTTTTGAAAATTTTAAAACTTAGACTTTAATTAACAGGAATGAAAAATATAGCATTCCATTTAAAATTCACGAGAAAAATGAAAAAATATGGCCTAAAAGCCGGAAGGGCCGACCGGGGCCAAAAATAAATATGACCACAGGATGGGCCATAGGGCACTTCCTATACTTAGGACTTTACAGAATTGAAAAATTCCGTCGCGTTCAAAAGTTACGAGGGGGTGGCCACCTTTTCTGAAACATACTGTATATACAGGGTCTTCATAAAGTCTCACCCAGGCCTAGGTTTCTCGAAAACGACTCAGAATATCAAAAAACGCAAAAACCCGTATTCCTTTATATTTAGGGGGATTGATTTTCAGCCAAAAATTTTTTGCCTACACGGCCCCAGTCAGGCTGGGCATGGACCAACTTTAAAATCTTAAATAGAATGGTATGTCTTGTGGCATATTGTTTTAAAGGTCTTATTGAGAGAAGTTCATTACAATAAATTTCAGTGTGCTACGACTTACCGTTCTTGAGATACAGGGTCGGACGTCCTGCGTAATATCCCTATATTTTGACCTATAACTCGTTAACCGTAAATTATGGAGAAAATTTATCTTGATAATAATAACTCCTTATGATGAGACTTTTCGAACAAGTTATAACTCGACATACTCTGTTGATGTTAGTTTCTGGTCGGTTTCGTCAGCCAGCCGGACGAATAGTCGAAAAAAATTTAACGAAAAAACAAATCAAATTTTATCTTGCTCGAAAGTTCTTGCTATAAGGAGTTATTATTATCAAGAAAAATTTTCTCCATAATTTACGGTTAACGAGTTATAGGTCAAAATATAGGGATATTACGCAGGACGTCCAACCCTGTATCTCGAGAACGGTAAATTGTAGCACACTGAAATTTATTGTAATGAACTTCTCTCAATAAGACCTTTAAAACAATATGCCACAAGAAATACCATTCTATTTAAGATTTTAAGGTTGGTCCATACCCAGCCTGACTGGGGCCGTGTAGGCAAAAAAAATGTGGCTGAAAATCAATCCTCCTAAATATAAAGGAATACGGGTTTTTGCGTTTTTTGATATTCTGAGTCGTTTTCGAGAAACCTAGGCCTGGGTGAGACTTTATGAAGACCCTGTATATGTTCTTCCTACTAATAAAGAGTTTATAAATAAATAAATTTAAAAGACTGCGAGGTAGTAGCACACTAGGCCAAACCATGGTGACCTTGGTTCGAATCCCAGCGTAGTCGGGACATTTTCACATTATGTACAGTCAAACATCGAACCTGAGTACCTACTTGGACTTTTTCTTTGATTCGTAGTCAAGTGGTTAACGCTCTAGTCTGGTAATCCAGGTAGCGTGGGGATCCATCGCGCATCGGTTCGAATCCCAACCAGTGCATGAATTTTTCCTCATTAATTTGAGTTTGTGACCACATAATAATAAGACTCTGAGGGTTGGATGGTAGAAAATGCTTTGAGCATTAACCTCGCCTGGTGGTTACCTTCCACTAAAGAGTGTTATTATCATGGCATATAACGCAAGATAATTACTTCCGAGAAATTTCTAATATTAGAAATCGGAAGTATTGTGTTCGTTTTTGTAAAAAAAAATATTTTTTTGCTCCGATTTCAATTTTTTTCATATTTCTGGACGTTTCATAACCTCCTGAGCAAATTTGGTTTCGTGTCTGTCTGTCGGTCCGTCGGTCTGTCGGTCTGTCTGTCGCTCTGTTAAAACGATTCCTTGTAACGCGCAAATCTCGGAAACTACTCTACCGATTTTGATGAAATTTTGCACACATCTAGGAGACATTCTGCAGATGGTCCCATTTTAAATTAATCGAATTCGTACTAGCGGTTCTTGGTGAAAGAGACCATGCGCCTGACCACTAACTTTTTACTTAAACGCTGATATCTCGTGAACGGTACACTCGATTTTGATGAAATTTTGTATGGTTATGCATATTATTATTTTACATCTTCTTTTTCTTCTTGTTCCTCTCCTAACGGAGGTTGGAAATCACTTCAGCTATATCATTCTTGTTGCTCGCAATCCGCATCAACTCCTGATCATCAACTCCACACCATTCCCTCAGATTGCTCCCCCATGACTTCCTTCTTCTTCCTCTGCCTCGCTTTCCCTCGATCTTCCCGTTCAATACAAGATTCAATAACTTATATTTTGTTCCGCGCAGCACATGTCCTAGGTATTCCAGCTTCCTTTTCTTGATCGTGAAATCCAGCTCGGTGTTCTTATCCATTCTTCTCAGAACCTCAATATTTGTCACTTTGTCAGTCCAGGGGATCCTGAGCATTCTTCGGTAGCACCACATTTCAAAAAAAAAAAAAAAAAAATTACATAGGCTTTTTATATTTATTTTTAAATTAATAATGATTTGACTCTGATATTTAAGAAAATCCGAAATTTTGGACAAAGAAGTCAAAAAATAAGGATCACGACTTGCCGATACAGAATTTTTTGTAGAATCTAGAATGTATAAAAAACAATATTCTACCATATAAAACAAATTTGAAGAAAATCGGTTGAGCCGTTTTAGAGATACAAGTAATTTTCTAAAAAAATCTCAAATTTGGCACGTGTTTACAGTGTGAAGCAATTACGAGGAAGTATTGTGTCCATAATTGGCAGTGTTTTTTTTCTATCCGTATACAATACAAATTCATCATCATAGAGTGGCGTCACGTCATCGTGAATGATGGTAGCCAGACAGTGGAGGAATGACTCAGCACTTCTTCCACTGTCTTTACAAGGAGGCTAATAATTGACAAGGGCCCCCAGAACCAGGCCAATGCTGGTCTACTCCCTGTTTATAGTCCCCCAACCAGACTGCTGGTCTACTACCTGTTTATAATCTACCAGCCAGACTGCTGGTCTACTCCCTGTTTATAGTCCCCCAGCCAGACTGCTGGTCTACTCCCTGTTTATAGTCCCCCAGCCAGACAGGCTGAATACTAATTACAAACAAACTAATTACATACAAACTAATGGATTTAATCATATTATTCTTTGGATTTTTTTAATTATTATTATTATTAACCCTTTATTGTCCTCACCAAATGAAGAAGGGCAGCCAACAGGCGAGGAAGGAAAAAAATATTAATATTAACCCTTTATTGTCCTCACCAAATGAAGAAGGGCAGCCAACATTATTAACCCTTTATAGTCCTCACCAGATGAAGAAGGGCAGCCAACATTATTAACCCTTTAGTATCCTCACCAGATGAAGAAGGCAGCCAACATTATTAACCCTTTATTGTCCTCACCAGATGAAGAAGGGCAGCCAGCAGGCGAGGAAGGCGCTCATGATAATGCCGAGGGTGCGGGCGGCTTTCCTCTCCCGCTTCATGTTGGGCGTGCTGTCGCTGATGGGCTGCATGATGCCGTCCTCCAGCTCCAGGGAGGTGTCCTGGAGGTCCAGCCGGGAGGCGGTGATGCCGTTGATCTGGAGGTGCTTGTTGAGCAGAGCGGCCGCCACGCGACTCCTGAGAGATAGAGGGAGAGCGAAATACATAATATATAAGTAAATAGGAATACATAAGTAAATAGTCCTAATCAGGATGGGGGTGTTACCCTCCATTCGCTGGGAATCGTACCAGGTAAGGCCGAAAATGCCAGCCTCACTTGTTTGGATGGAACAGAATTTTCTTCGAAAAGTCTGCCCCAACCAGGAATTGAACTCGGGATCTCTGGACTACGGGCAGTAGTCACAACTATTTCGCCATGACGTCACCACCAGAGCCATGACGTCACCACCAGAGCGCGCCACTACTACTTGTGGCGCCAAAATTCAAAATTCTTGCTTAGCGAAATTGGTACTGGTTTTTCTTACTACTGAGGCTGTTAGATAATTAATTATTTTACGTAGGTAATTTATTCAATAATTGTTAGTAAGTACAAGTAGAGCTGTTTTCTACAAGGCTGAGTTTTTGAGCAAACTCATGAACAGACGTAGGAATTCCTCAGGATAACTGGGGAGGAAGAATGATGGAATATTCACCGCCTTAGCTACCCGAGAGGTATTTATTTTTGTAAAGGTAGAAGCTGGGGAATTCCTGAGCTGCTTGTAGAGCTGCAGATGTTCTCAAAATGTGGATCTTTAACACGTTCGTTACCGAACGGCCATATGTGGATGTTTTTGTGTTTTTCTTTGGGACCGAAAACACACATGTGTTTGTTATCAAAATTTTAACGAGGGACCGGACATCCATATATTGCTTTTTTGAGGTAGGTTGTTAGTATTAGAACAGATATAGGATCGATTCTTGTACAAATACGATGCCAAATATGCAACAAAAAAAAATTTGGTCCCCAGGATGCAACAGCGACTTTACCGCCTGGTCCCTACGTAAAACTTGAAAAAATTGGCTTGGTAACGAACGTGTATACATACAGTCGAACCTGGGTATATAACATGAATTTTTTTTGTAGAGAGGAGGTCTTCAAGACGAGTGTGGGGTGATGTTCAGACAACTGTGAACAATACCCACAAAAATCCACTAAAGTCCGGTGAACAATACCCAAAGTTGAAAGTCGCTTTCAACTTCATGGTCAATTCACAACGGGAATGCAGCCTCCATTCGATGGAAACTCACAAAGCAGCACCTCAAATAAACCTCATCCAGACTGAGTAGGGCCGGGAAAAGCCAGCATCACGAGGGTTTGAATTTGAATGGTCACCCATCCAAGACTTAACCTCGCTGTACGTTGCTTAACTTTAGTCACAGAACGCGAACTGCTGTAGTCAATGTGCCAATGGACGCTGACTTATATTTTTTATTCTC
This sequence comes from Bactericera cockerelli, assembly GCA_024516035.1. Classification (NCBI taxonomy): domain Eukaryota; kingdom Metazoa; phylum Arthropoda; class Insecta; order Hemiptera; family Triozidae; genus Bactericera; species Bactericera cockerelli. The sequence continues at coordinate 2,013,309 of CM044964.1, read as the reverse complement.
TCATTTTACGGCACTAACAAGGAAATAGGGCTGTCGTTCACACCGGAAAGACTTTTGCCTTGTTTAGAAATATTTTGTTAATAGATAATAATAATAACATCGCCTTATTTATACTGCCCAATCAGGACTATTAAGTCCCATAATTCCAGCAGGGAACCCAAGACGTATTATAATGTGGTAAAAATCCCAAATGGGAGGATAACTTGTCATGTCCCGGCTGGGTTTCGATCCCGCGACCTCTGGAATCTCTGGATTCACACAGTGTCGCCTTTAACACTGAGCTACCGGGACAGAATAGATGAGATATATATATAAAAAAAAACAGTTTAAAGTGGCTACCCGACGTATAAAGACACCGGTTGGAGACCGCTGCATTTTCTATTTGAAGAATCAACAGATGAATATTTTTCCCTCGAAGGAGTAGGACAAGACAAACAGAGTGGGAGAAAATGGAGAGGGAGAAAATGGAGAGGGAGAAAATGGAATAGGAGGGATAAAAGAAAGTGGGTCTGAGAAGCCATTATAAATCGTGGAGTGGGAAAAATGTAAATAGAAAGGGAAAATATGGAGTGAGAAAGGGAAATAAATATGGAGCAAAAATATCTCCTTAATGATGAATGTTAGAGAGAAAGAGAAAGAGAAAGAGAGAGAGAAGAGAAAGGAAAGAGAGTGTGAGAGATAGAATGGGAGAGGGAGAAAGAGAAGGGGAGATAGAGAGAGAGAGAGAGATAGAGAGAGAGAGAGATAGAGAGAGAAAGAGACAGAGACAGATACAGAGAGAAGAGAAAGGAAAGAGAGTGTGAGAGATAGAATGGGAGGGGGAGAAAGAGAGTGAGAATGTGGGGAAAGGGAGAGAAAGTAAGAGAGGGTGCGAAAGAGAGAGGAGAGAAATAGTGTAAGACAAAGAGAAAAGGAAAGAGTATGAGAGAGAGAGAAAAAAAAAGGGAGAGAGAGAAAAGTGATGAAGAGTGGGAACTGTGATGCATAGTTTCATGTATTTGAGCTTTTTTTTTCTAAAGGAGGGGGATCAAAAGAGATGAAAGATAAAAAAAGAACTTGAGAGTGAGAAGGAGAAATAGGAAAAAGCAAGGGAGAAATGGTGTGAGGGAACAGATGAGGGAGAAAGGGAAGGAAAAAAGGGAAAATTGTTACGAGAGGGATATTTAATGTAGCGTGACTATACTTTGTCAATGAGAGCAAACCGGTCGTTCCAAGTCCCGTGAATTTTTTATCCCGTATTCTGAGTGATGAGCCGAGGGGAATTTTCTCAATTGATCCCAATTATCAGTGGGAGAATAAAGATGTAGGGAAAAAGGGAGTAGGACTTTTTTTCTTCTTATTTTTTGAAATGGACTAAAATGTACCTAGTGGTTTGAGAATTAAAACCAAAAAAAATTTTGGGAATTTTTTTTTGGTTTTAACTGTTTTCTTACTTCATTTTTTATTTAAAAAAAAGAAGATGAAAAAAAAAATATACCTAGTGTTTTGAAAAATAAAACCTAGAGGACCAAAGGAGCCCTAGAGTCCTAGACGAACAAATAGAGAAGGAATATATTTTTGATAAAATACCTGAATCCATGCATTGTTGAATGAAGTGTTTAAGAGAAACAGACCTGGATTTAAGGCGCTACTTGGATTCAAGGCGCCAGTCACCTGGATTTAAGGCGCTAGTCTAGTAAACTAGGTAGCATGAGTTTCCGTGGGTTCAAATCTCATCTCTTGCATGGAATTAACGTACATATTACATATTATATGTTTTGAAAATTTGGGCACATCAAATGTATCCAAAACAACTGCAAGAATAAGAAGACTCTTTGGTTCTACTTGAGCATTTGGTAGTATGAGTAAGGGTTGGGTGGAAGAGATTGCCACAGGCAATAACCCCGCCCTTTAGGTAGGACATTTCTCTTTTTTTTCGTTCTTGTATATATGTTTAATCTTTTTGTTTTTCTTTATATTTTATTGTGTTCTACTGTATATATTTTTTGTTCTATCTAATAAAGCTTAAAAAAAAAAAAAAAAAAAAATTACCGACCTCAGTAGCTTGATCGATAAGGCGGTGGATTTGTAATCTAAGGTCGGTGGTTCGAGTCCCAAGTTCAGCAAAGATTTTGTAAAGTTTCATTAATATTGTGATCTCACATCGTGATTCACACAAATAACTATGATAAATGTAACTTTTCTTGGTATGAAAGGACCCTCTATATCATTCAAAAGAAAGAGCTTGAAAAATCAAACCTCGCCGGGATTCAAACCCAGTTCACCTACTTGTAAACCGATCGTACCACCCACTAGACTACGGTGAAAATTCACGTGCTTATATACATAGTATGACATAGTTCGTTATTATTTATATTAATACTTATTAATATGAGTGGGAAGGTATACAACATCAAAAATATACTTCATCAAATAATCTATCAATCATTCTATTTTGGTGTATCCTTTTCCAATTTCTCCCTTTATAAATATATTTATTTTTCCCTATATGTCCCTCTCTCTCTTTCTCTCTCTCTCTCTCTCTCTCTCTCGATTTCTATCGAATTATATCTTCTCTTTCTCTCTCAATTGCTATCGAATACTCTCTTCTCCATCTATCTCTCTCCATTTTTGTTTTGTTTGCTCATTCTCTTGTTCCCAATACAATAGAGTTCAATATTGACTCAGTGTTTAACAATGGTGAAACAACTTCTCCTTTTCTATTTCTCTCCTCCCTTTTAGCTCCCCAACGTTTTCTCCCTTTTAACTTATCTCCCTTTCTCTTCTGAAAAGGTTGGGTGGAAGAGATTGCCACAGGCAATAACCCCGCCCTTTAGGTAGGACTTTAGCTTCTTTTTCTTTTTTGTTCTTGTTTCTTTGCTTAATCTATTTAATTTTGCTTTTTAATTTCATTATATTTTACTGTATATATTTTTGTTCTACCTAATAAATCTTACTATAATATTATTATTTCTCCTTTCTCGTTCTCTTTTTCTGTCTCTTCTTACTTCTCTCCTTTCCTCCTTCTCTCATTATTTTTCAGTCCGTGTAGCTCAGTCCCTAATCCAGAGATCACAAGTCGAAACCCAACAGGGACATGAAAAGTTAAATATGCTCCCATTTGAGAATCTCACCACAATAATAACTCGTCTTGGGCTTACTGCTGGAATTAATCCTAGTTTGGCAGTATAAATCCTCTTTGGTCATATCTTTCTCTCTTTGCCTTAATAGAGAGAAAGAGAGAGAGAGAGAGAGAGAGAGAGAGAGAGAGAGAAAGAGAGAGAGACAGAGACAGAAAGAGAGAGAGAGGGAGAGAGAGAGAGAGAGAGATAGATAGATAGATAGATAGATAGAGAGAGAGAAAGAGAGAGAGAGAAAGCGAGAGAGGAAGAGGACAATAGAGGGAGTGTATTTTGACTGTCGGAAACTTGTATTTAATACAGAGAGAAGTTGAGCTGTCACGTATGAGCCATCAATTCAGTGGCATTTATTGGCTCCTAATGTACACTGAGCTAAACAAAAAGTGGACGCAGATAGACTCGCCGAAATAAAAAATAAAGCCACCCAAAGCCTACGCCTAACCCAGGTATATATGAAAGTCATCTAAAAGACAGTTTGAATACCATGCAGTTATTATTATTATTAGGTATTCGAAACTACCTCAAATGGAAATTTACAATTTCTTAAACATATTTTTTTAATCGAAAACTCCTTTTTTTTGCAGTTACTATTCATTAAATAAAGTAATCCAGTGCGCTCGTGTTGACCCAGCACCTAATTGGGAAGTATTGTGTCACTTCTCGCCCATCAGAGGGGAGGCATACTACGGGATGGGCAGGCTACAACACAGACACAAGCGTCTACAGTATCTCCTGTTTCATGGCTACGAAATAAAAATGACTGTTACGATTACGATTATTCAATGATACGATTCTTCAGCATACGTTCATACGTTCAACCAAGTGTCTCGGAGTCCTACGAGAAAAAGGCCAAGAAACCAGAAATTGGGTAACACTTTTGGCGATGAACTATAATAAAATAAATATAATATTTAGAACGTTGTTTTAAGTTTTAGCTGTTTTAGGTTTAAAAAAAATCATTTTTTACCAAGCCTCTGTCAGTTTTCATAAAGCCAAGTGTATCGTATAAAATGTATAATAAAACTATTACAGGGGGACATGTATAGGGTCTGGGGCAATATAGGCAATAAGCATAGTTAGGGCTTTTTGGATTGTTGGAACATCATCTAATTCCCAAGCTTAAAACCCAGTCACGTCCGAAGTGACCCTTTCATTCTCTGTCTTCCTCTTTCTCTCTGTTTCTCTGTATTTCTCTTTCTCTCTGTTTCTCTGTCTTTCTCTTTCTCTCTGTTTCTCTGTCTTTCTCTTTTCTCTGTTTCTCTTCTATCTTCCTCTTTCTCTTTGTTTCTCTATCTTCCTCTTTCTCTTTGTTTCTCTATCTTCCTCTTTCTCTCTGTTTCTCTATCTTCCTCTTTCTCTCTGTTTCTCTATCTTCTTCTTTCTCTCTGTTTCTTAATCTTCCTATTTCTCTTTGTTTCTCTATCTTCCTCTTTCTCTCTGTTTCTCTATCTTCCTCTTTCTCTTTGTTTCTCTATCTTCCTCTTTCTCTTTGTTTCTCTATCTTCCTCTTCCTCTTTGTTTCTCTATCTTCCTCTTTCTCTTTGTTTCTCTATCTTCCTCTTTCTCTTTGTTTCTCTATCTTCCCTTTTCTCTTTGTTTTTCTATCTTCCTCTTTCTCTTTCTCTCTGTTCCTTTCTCTTTCTTCCTCTTCCTCTCTGTTTCTCTTTCTTTCTGTTCCTTTCTCTTTCTTCCTCTTTCTCTCTATTTCTCTTTCTCTTTCTTTCTGTTCCTCTTTCTCTTCCTATTTCTTTTTCTCTCTGTTTCTCTTTCTTCCTCTTCCTCTCTGTTTCTCTTTCTTCCTCTTCCTCTCTGTTTCTCTTTCTTCCTCTTCCTCTCTGTTTCTCTTTCTTCCTCTTCCTCTCTGTTTCTCTTTCTTCCTCTTCCTCTTTCTTTCTCTTCCTCTTCCTCTTTCTCTCTGTCTCTCTTTCTTCCTGTTCCTCTTTCTCTTCCTCTTTCTCTTTCTCTCTGTTTCTCTTTCTTCCGCTTCCTCTTCCTCTCTGTTTCTCTTTCTTCCTCTTCCTTTTTCTTTCTCTTCCTCTTTCTCTCTGTTTCTCTTTCTTCCTGTTCCTCTTTCTCTCTGTTCCTTTTTATTTCCTATTCCTCTTCCTCTTTCTTTCTTTTCCACTTCCTCTTTCTCTGTTTCTCTTTCTTCCTCTTTCTTTCTCTTCCTCTTTCTTTCTTTTCCACTTCCTCTTTCTCTGTTTCTCTTTCTTCCTCTTTCTTTCTCTTCCTCTTTCTTTTTCTTCCTCTTTCTCTCTGTTTCTCTTTCATCCTCTTCCTCTTTCTTTCTCTCCTTTCTCTTCTCCTTTCTCTCTGTTTCTCTTCCTTCCTCTTCTTCTTCCTCTTTCTCTCTGTTTCTCTTTCTTCCTCTTTCTCTCTGTTTCTCTTTCTTTCTGTTCGTCTTTCTCTTTCTCTCTGTTTCTTTTTCTTTTGGGTGGAAGAGATTGTCATGAGCAATAACCCTGCAATTTATTCTAGACATCTGTATGTATTTTATCTTTGTTATCTATGTTGTTTATCTTTTCTTTTCTTCTTTGTTGTAACAGTCATATATTGTTTAAAATTTTGTATATTATTTTTTATAAAAACTTGTTTGTACTTATGTCCTATTAATAAATAATTAAATCGATTGGAGGTTGAAAAAGAGTTGGTCTAAACTCAACCATTATTGTGGTACAAATTTTGAACTCTTTTTGATGCAGTACCCCGCAAATAGTTTCGTGGTTCCGCAGAGATAGTTTTGTTATTGTACATACTATAGGTTCATTATCATAGATCCTAGTCAAGTGGTTTAGGCACTAGTCTGGTAATCCAGAAAGCGTTGCGATCCGTCGGTTCGATGAATTTTTCCTCATTTATTTGGGTATGTATGCAAAATAATAAGTCTCCGAGGGAAAGGCATTGAGCATAAAACTCGCCTGGTGGTTATCTCCCTCTGAAGGGTATTATTATTATTATTATACACACCTATCTAATACACAAGGGTTGGGTGGAAGAGATTGCCAAACAAAAATAAACTAAATAAACAAATCTTGTTTATTTTGATATTGTCAATTTTTTATTTTATTTCTTACCATTATTTGTTTGTACTAGTGTTCTACTAATAATTTTTTTCATAATAATGATAATAAGAAGAAATAGAAGATTCAGAAAAGTACTTCCTCAGTAGATTTTTTTCCCCCCAGTAATTTTAACTCTCATTTTTTTTTTTTTTTTGGTTTAACGTCGCTTTCAACTACATGGTCATATCACGACGGGGGTGTTACCCTCCATTCGCAGGAAACTCACAAACCTGCTACCCACATTAACCTCACCCAGCCTGGGTTGGGCCGGAATGCCAGCATCACGAAGTCTTCACCTCGCTGGACGTTGCTTAACTTCGGTGATCCAACGAGAATCGGTGCATTCAACGCGCCATCGACGCTGGCTAACTCTCATTTTAATACTGTCTTATTGTCAAAGTTTTGAGAGTATCAAAATACCATTGAAGTTAAGCTGGAAGGAAGAGAGTACAACAATATAGAAGAGAAATGGGAAGGTACCAAAAAAGCCATTCTAGAAGCAGCAGAAGAGACTATCAATGAAATAACTGACACGCGTAACGCTCATTGGTTTGATGAGGAGTGTAGGAACATCATACATGAAAAAAATGAAGCACGAGCCAAAATGGTTGCAAGAAACACGAGGAACAACAAAGAAGCTTACAGAGAATTACGACGAAAGTCGAAGCAAATACTTAAAAAGAAGAAAAAAGAAAGTCTAAAGAGTGAGATCAAGAAAAAAGAGGAACTTAGCAAAGAGGGGGAAGTAAGAAAGTTCTATGCGGCCATCAATAGAACAAAAAAAGAGTATCAACCCAAAACATCGGGTTGCAGAAACTCATCAGGGTCTATTACTACGGACGAAACTGAAATTATGGGAATTTGGGCCAATCATTTTAAAGACCTACTTAATAAAGACAGTCCTGAACACAACATATCCGATGCAGTACTTGACAATCCCAGTGCTACCAACACAGCTAACGATGAAGATGATGACGACATGCCCACTGCAGAGGACGTAAGGAGAGCCATACTGAAAGCTAAGTACAACCGAGCGCCTGGTGAGGACGGCATAGTCACGGAACTCCTGAAGTATGGAGGAGAAGCAGTCATAACATCTTTGACTGATATAATACGTGAAGTGTGGAGAACGGAGAGAATGCCAACATCCTGGAGCACTGGTATCATATGCCCAATTCATAAGAAAGGTGACATTGGTCGATGTGAAAATTACAGAGGTATCACATTACTAAATACAGCGTACAAAGTCCTCACAACTATCCTAAACGACAAGATCAAACAACACTCAAATGAAAATATTGGCGAGTATCAATGCGGTTTTAGAGAAGCTAGAGGAACAACCGATCAACTGTTTGTTGTGAGACAAATTTTAGAAAAATGCTTCGAATATGACATTGACCTATACATCCTATTCATAGACTTCAAACAGGCATTTGATAGTGTGAAACGCTTTAAAATAAGATAAGCCATGGAAGAAATCGGAATCTCGCCAAAACTTATCAACCTAGTCATGATGACCATGGAAAACTCCAAAGCAAGAGTAAAAATTAGTAACAAGCTGAGCGAACCCTTTGATATCACAACTGGAGTCAAACAGGGGGATGGATTATCAACAACACTGTTCATCATAACCCTGCACAAAGCTATCAAAGATGCCGATCAGAGGGGTACAATCTTCCACAAGCTGTCCCAAATATGTGGCTATGCGGACGACATAGGCTTATTTGCTCGCACTAAAAAGAAACTGATCGAGGTTTATAAACTTATAGAAGAAAAGGCCAAAGAACTGGGATTGGTAATCAATGAAAGTAAAACAGTATACATGAAAACATCTCCCTCAGAAGACCGGAGGATAATGGAAAATTTGGTAGTAGACGATGTTACATTCAAGGCGGCTGCACAATTCAAGTATCTTGGAGAGCAAATCAACAACGAAGGACGTATGAGTGCTGCAATAAGAGAAAGGCTGCAAAGTGGTAACAGGGCATACTTTGCGAACATAGCCCTCCTGAAAAACAAACTGATCTCACGCCGGACCAAATTGACAATCTACAAAACCCTGATTCGACCAATAATTACATACGGTAGTGAGAGCTGGACGTTATCCGAAGCAGATCAGGAGAAAATGAGGATATTCGAAAGAAGGATCATTAGAAGGATATATGGTGGTATTCAAGTGAGCGAGGATGAATGGCGTATCCGAACCAACGAAGAAATCCGGGAAATCTTGGCAGGTGAAGATATTGTGAAGTTCATTAAATCACAAAGACTTCGTTGGTTTGGACATGTAGAGAGGATGGAGGAGAACAGAATGCCAAAAAAGGTTCTGCATTCGAAAGTATATGCCACCCGCAGAAGAGGAAGACCTCGCCTCAGATGGTTGGACCAGGTTACTAGGGACCTGAAAGTGATGCAAGTCACAGGATGGTCATCTACTGTCAAGGACCGCCTGATGTGGAGGAGAGTGGTCGAGCAGGCCAAGGCCCACCCCGGGCTGTAGCGCCTATTGATAAGATAAGATATTGTCAAAGTTTATGTGAGAAAGTATGAATTTACTCCTCACATAAACTAAGAAAAACTGTAAATGCAAATACATGTATCTGGTTCATAATAATAAGTAGGTAATAATAATCTGTTCAGATGATATAGAATAGTCGAAGCCTAGTTTCATATTAATATTTTCATTAGAAATAAAAGTCTTCAAGGCTTCCCAACAATACTAGTGTGTTTTAAACGAAACTTTTCGATATAACAATAAATTCCAAAACAAAAGCTGAGAAAATTGGAAGAAATTGGAATTTCCACTCATTCAAACTGTCCAATCAGGCTGAAAATTTCATTTTCGTATTGACCTATCCTTGAAGGAGAAAGAAATTGTTGAACAAAACAACCTTAGATAGAACGACTTGGACAAACTATTATTTCTAATGTGTTTTTCTTTTGTACGTTTACTTTTGTGTTAGCTTAAAGGTTTTCTGGTTTCCCATACAGGGTGTAACTAAAATCAGTCATAAAAAAATCCAACTTATTATTTTTATATTGGTAATAAAGATTATTATATGGGCTAGCAGGTAGCAAACATAGAAGTATTGAATTGTTCATAAGGAGATGTTGATATTATGATGAGTGGGACAGGAATTTTCTGAGTAGGCGACAATTTTCGAGCAGGATTATTATTATTATTATTATATCAAGCTTTATTAGAAGGACAAAGTATACAATATTTACAATATCAAATAGTTAAAAAATTAATAGTCACTGTGGCAGAGCGAGTTAGCGCGCTAGGCATTGCACACATGGTGACCTGGGTTCGATTCCCAGCGGGGGAGGATTTTTTCTGCTCTGTACTTGGATAATCCTTTGTAATCGTCGAAAATTTGACCTACCCAGTTTTCACTTTTCTGGACGAATCATAGCCTCAGGATACCAAAAAAGTTGTTTTCAGCCATTGGTCCGTGCGTCTGTGCTATGGTTTCACGTCGGCGCTATGAATGAATGTAGGTAAACGGATTATATACTCGTATTATTATAAGTTATCATATTTGTGTTAATCACTTTCGTGAATTCACGACTACTCAAACTAGCTTCACTGAATATACGCTGAAACCGGGATTTGAACCACCGACCTCCAGGTTACAAGTCCGACGTCTTATCGATCAAGCTACTGAGGTCGGTTATAACATATTATAAGATAAAGGACGTTCATTTAGTGAAGGTTTTTTTTTTTTTTGGAAAAAAGATAACTGCATTCAGGAGAACCTAGAGCCTGCAGTTTCGGCATGCTGAAGATCAGCATAGACATCCAGAGTGGAAACACGGGTTCTGTCATCGGTATAATGCCCAAGTCCCTATCTATGGACGAGATATTTCACCTTTAATTTTTAATAATCCTATTACAGTCGAACCTGGATATAAGAGAAAACTCTTTATAATAAAGAAAATCTCAGGTCCCTGCACCTGTTTATGTGTAATAGAGAACTGGCTATATTAGAAACATCTTTATAATAGAGAAAATCTCAGGTCCCTGCACCTGTTTATGTGTAATAGAGAACTGGCTATATTAGAAACATCTTTTATATAGAGAAAATCTCAGGTCCCTGCACCTGTTTATGTGTAATAGAGAACTGGTTATATTATAATAGAGAAAATCTCAGGTCCCTGCACCTGTTTATGTGTAATAGAGAACTGGCTATATTAGAAACATCTTTATAATAGAGAAAATCTCAGGTCCCTGCACCTGTTTATGTGTAATAGAGAACTGGCTATATTAGAAACATCTTTATAATAGAGAAAATCTCAGGTCCCTGCACCTGTTTATGTGTAATAGAGAACTGGTTATATTATAATAGAGAAAATCTCAGGTCCCTGCACCTGTTTATGTGTAATAGAGAACTAGCTATGTTAGAAACCTCTTTATAATAGAGAAAATCTCAAGTCCCTGCACCTGTTTATGTGTAATAGAGAACTGGCTATATTAGAAACCTCTTTATAATAGAATTATTCCTCTCTCTCTTGGGTTCTTTATATCCCGGTTCCACAGTATTATTATATTATCTTTATGTAAAAATATCTAATATTTTTTTATGTGATACGTTTTCAACATGTTGAATTTAAAATGCGTGGGTTCATACATAATGTATGTAGATGACAGAAATGAATAATGGAACGATGAAGAATGGCTTTGTTGTAACGTTAGTCCGTCAGTCACCAGATGTTGTGTCCGACTGTCTAGCTTCATGAAAATTAATGAAGCAATATTATATTATATTCAATTAGTTAGCTGTTATAATTATTCAACGCTTTATTACATATAAAAAGACATATGTACAATACAAATAAATATTATATAAATAAAATACATAAATCTTTATTTGGAACTGAAATATTACATACGTAAAATTAATACATATATCAGAACAACTGGTTCCAATTCAGCTTATTTGCTGAGGTACTACAAATATTTATTCAAACAATGACAAAATGGAAACAAAATATAATAAGAAGGAAAAATAATAGAAAAATATATATAAACATAAATATGTCCTAAATAAAGCGCGAGGTTATTGTCTATGGCAATCTCTTCCACCCAACCCTTGCTATTGTATTAGTACTCTGCTATTTTTTATAATTTAATATAAAAACCTTCAGTGGTAGGTTTAGTAGAAAAGATTGCCATAAAGAATAACTCTACCATTTATATTATTATTTATAGTTTATATTATTATTTCCAAATATATCTAAGATTTATTTTTATCTTTACAGTCAAACCTTGAAATTACAGAACTCGAGGGACCGGAAGCTTTCTTACAAAGAGATTATTTATCTTCATAGAGAGGTAAATTGACCTGAAACTTTTTCTCTTGCGTCCAGGTTCGACTATATTTGTTCAGTATAATTAATTATGTATTGTATTTATGCCCCCTCCAATGAACTGGTTTTTTTCCATCATTACTTCTCTTCCTCCCCTACTTTATATACCTAGATATCAACTACTGATATACATATACAGTAGTTTATATTTATCATCAAATCTAGTTCCCCTATACCTCTCACTTTCCCTCACTCCATCCTCTGTTGATCCTCCTTCTCCCTCTCTTCTTCTCCCCTGATGTTCCTCCATCTTAAATATTTCCCCCTCCACTGGTCGATCACCTTTTCCTGTTCAAACTATTTCTTCCCCCCCCCTCTCTCTCTCTCTCTCTCTCTCTCTCTCTCTTTTCTTATTGAACCTTCCTCTTCCCCTCTTTCCTTCTCTTACTTTACCTCCCTCTTCCTCTCTCTCTTGATGTACATTGCACTTTATTTCCCTCTCATTAACTATCTTAACCCTCTCTTATTTATCCTATGTTACACTCTGTATATCCTCACCTCTAACACCCTGTATTCAAGTCGAAGACAAGCCTCAACTTCGTTGTAGCAAGCTCTCGAACTTCCAGCACCGAGAGTCTGCCCTCAGTACACCTTTATCAGTCAATGTAAGTAAACGGAACAATATTAGCCCCATCATGGTCCAATTAGTCCATTGCTCAAAACCAACAAGCTAACTATTTAAAGACCACGGCTTTTATACAGTCCTCCGTGTCCCATTTTCCTTGCTACCGAACATCCTACTTTACCTCTCTCTCCCTTGATGTACCTTACTCTTTATTTCCCCACGTTAACTCTCCTTCCCCTCTCTCCTTCTCCTACTTTACCTCCCTCCCTCTTTCTCTCTACCTCTCTTCTTTGATGTACCTTGCTCTTTATTCCCCCTCATTAACTCTCCTTCTCCTCCTTTACCTCCCTCTTCCTCTGTCTCCGTTCCTTGATGTACCTTACTCTTTATTTCCCCACGTTAACTTCTCCTACTTTACCTCCCTCCCTCTTTCTCTCTACCTCTCTTCTTTGATGTACTTGCTCTTATCCTCTCTCCTCCTTCCACTGCTTCTGACTTCCTACGTTAAGAAAGACCGAAAAGTGTCAAACAACGAAACGAGTGCGATGGATTAAGATGGATGTTCACGACATCAGAATTGATGAGAGAGATAGGGAAAGCTAGACATGGAATAGATAAGGAGAAATAAAAGAGATAATGGAAAAGTGACAAAGGCAGGAGTGAGAAGAGAATGAAACGATAATGAGATTATTGCGCATGCATACACAAGAAAACACGGCGTGCATAAGAATTAGACTATTGCCCAAGATAGATTCGTAACTCAGTGTATTCCCCCAGCTTGTCCGTGAAAAGGTTCTTTTTTCATGAATATATATAATTTCAGTAATAATATTATAATAAAACCTCAGGGCATAACTATTTAGCAATAAATGTCATACGGGATTTGGCGTTCCCGAGGCACCCGAGCAAGTGTCAGTGATCGCTGATGGTTGCAAGTATCACAACGTCCCAGAAGTAGTATGGTAATTCACAATACCATATGAACACTGACTGTGAGGTATTCAACAAAGCAAGAGACACCTTCTCTAAAAGTAGTGAGGCATTCCCATGAAAATTCTGTTACCTAATGGTTCATAATGTGACCAAAGGGCTGTTTGGATTCTATCCTTACCCCGAAGGTGTTTTCCTATAGAAAAATCCATTGGACCACCAACGGAGAGAAAAATATGGACTACACAAAGTCCATCATAAAATTTAACCTCCCCACAATTATGAACCAAACAACTTCAGGAGACTTGATCTTCGGATCCGCTCCTGAAGTTACAACACCAGGAGAATTGATCATATGATCCGCTCCTGGTGTAATACCCTTTGAAAGGTAATAATTACCTTCCAAAGGAGAGAAAGTGGATAATATCGCCTTTTTTATACTGCCCGATAAGGACTATTAAAGTCCCAGTATTCCAGCAGTAAGCCCAAGACATATAATTATGTGGTAAAAATCCCAAATGGGAGGATAACTTGTCACGTCCCGGATGGCTTTCGAGCCCACGACCTCTGGAACTTCTGGATTCACAGAGTGCCGCCTTTACCACTGAACTACCGGAACAGTAGGAATGTTTTCAAGAATTTTGGTAGATAAGAGATATATACCTAGATAAGAGGGAGAGAGAGAAAGAGGAAGAGTACAAGAAAGAAAAACATAATTAGAAGAGAAATGATATTTTATAGTAGGTTATCCAGAAAAATGCATTCAAGTTACAGTTTTAAAAAATATAAGCAAAAACCGCACATGAATGCCAAAAGAAGAAAAAAATCAAAGTTCGCAATTTTTTGGCTAATTCGCACAAGTTTTCAGAAGGAGAAATCTGGTGTCTTATGATAATGGTCCTAACAGTCTTTCTCAAAACAAAAGAAAATCCATGCCCATCGTTCAAAAACCATAATCATGTCTTTTTTTTTTTTTTTTTTTTTTTTTTAAATCTCTAAATTTTCATACTTATGGCAGGTATATAGTTCTACCTGTGTATGTCATTTTTAGACAACTTCTCACTTTCCTGTTCGTATTAGTGATACAGATAAATAGTCCAGACCCCTTAGTATAATAAAATCTTGCCTAGAATGCGTAGGAAAGTTCATGCGTCCTTTAAAAAAATTCTTACAGCTGCAGAAGAGAATAGGAAATTGAGAGAGAGTGAGAGACAGAGAGAGAGAGGATATGACGATTTTGTTATTGTTTAAAAAAAAAAACTTTGTTTTTATCAGGGCAGCAAAAGCTTATCATTTTATTGAATCTCGTTCTGTTACTTCTCTCCTCTCTCTCTCTCTCTCTCTCTCTCTCTCTCTCTCTCTCTTTCTTTCTCTCCCTCTCTGTCTAGCTATCTTTATATCGTCGGCTAGAAGGTAAAACTGAACAAGTGACAGTTGGTCATTTTTCCGATTTTTCGTTACTCTGGTCGGAAATTAACCTAACTATTGGCTAAAAGCGAAAAACAATTTATACCTGAAAGACTGGTGGAGAGTTTTTTTTCGATGAAGAAATCAACATTTAAAGATTCATTTGGTGAAATCAAGATTTTATCGATGCAATAAAGTAGAAAAATTCAATTGTGAAAAATTCAAAAGAGTGCACCTGGAAGGTTTCTTCAGGAAGGCCCGCCACGCCAAAACTTTGCGCGGCTCTCCTAAAAAATTGTCCAAATGCAGATAGTCAGTTTTACCTTCCAGCCGACGATATGATGTATGTAGAAATATGCTATCCTTTATACTTCTATTTTAGTCCCTTCCTCTCTCTCTCTATTCTCCTCCGTCTCTTTCTCTCTCTTGATTCGGGGATGAATATACAGGGTGACTGTGTGGTTCACTTTAATTGACGCAGTCTCGGACCCTGTCGGGATTACAAAAATTCTCCTCTGAGATTAGTTTCAAAGTTCCTTCATAGTGACCTTTGCAATAGTCAAGATTATGGCGTTGACCTTGAAATTACCTTGAAGGACATGGTTGGCAGATTTATATAGGGCTTAGGTAGTAGAAAATGCTTTTAGCATTAGCCTCGCCTGGTGGTTGTACTTTCCACTAAAGAGTTTTATTATTATTATGTCCTCATATAGACTTTGAACATGATCACAGTATAGATTTTTCTACATTTCACAGAGGCTGAGAATATCAACTGCGTTACTTAAAATGAACCAGTCTCCGTGGCGTAATGGTTGTGACTGCTACCCGTAATCCAGAGTTCCCGAGTTCAACTCCCGGTCGGGGCAGACTTTTTAACGAAAATTGTGTTCCATCCAAACACGTGAGGCTGGCATCTCCGGCCCTACCCAGGTTGGGTGAGGTTAATGTGGGTAGTTAGTACGATTCTCAGCGAATGGAGGGTAAATATCAGTCACGACGTTAAAACCAAATAGAATAAACTGGTCACAATAGATCTAATAAGGTCGCAGTGTTAACTGTTAGGGTTTCACTGAAAACCCTGCAACCAGGTCAGATAATAATAATACTTAACCACCCTGTAGATATATTCTATACACTTCCTTTTCTGTCCCTCTTTCTCTCGTTCTCTCTTCCTCCTTCTTTATGAATCTATATTATTCTGTCTTTGTTTCTCTCTCACACTTTATCTTTACCCTTGTATATGTACATTATATATGTCCATTTAAAAATAGGTATCCTTCCTTTCACCTTTTTTGTATCCCTGTCTCTTGTTCTCTTTTTATCTTCCATGTATCTTTCTCTCTCAATTTTTCTGTACAAGAGTGCATGTACCACTTTTTCTCTCTCTCCCCCTTGTTTTATATCTCCCTCATTTTTTAGGGCACTCTCTCTCTCTCTCTATCCACCTCCATTGCACCATGACCGTGTATCAAACTACAAAATATAACAATATACAGAGCTCATATTGTTTCAGAGTATAAAGTTAATAGGATTTTGACCTCAATAAAAAAAATTACAGGGTGAACCAAAAGAAAAATTTCCAACCTGGATTTGCAATCCTTTTTTTCGGCTTTGCTATCGAACACAGTGACATTTTGTACATTTTTGAAAAAGTTTGATTTCGGCCTGGTTTCTAGATCAGTGTTCCATTCCTGTTTAAGATAAATCGATGTTGTACTACAGAAAACCAACTTAATCTCAATACTAATAGTTCTGTGAACTGTAAACCTCACACTGATTCTCAAATCGAGTTATAAATGTCATATCAATCATGAAGACATCGAGACCTTTCATTCAATATTTTTTTTTTTTCAAATGATATAATATATTTCATTAAAAACGTCTTCTTTCTTCAGTGTGCTCATTACGGATGCCACATTTCCTCTTTGTACCGCGAAACTCACGTTCATTCAATATCCTACTCGATGGGTTTTAATTAAAATATATCAACCGGCCCACTTTGGCACTCCTTTTTCTTTTTTGGCTCTAGTGCGGCCACCATAAGCTCTCACTTTCACGAAATTTCACTTCTGAAATCAAATACGTCTTTAATAAAGAAAATTAGAAAATATCATCTTTAATTTTCACTTATTCGGACCAAAAATAATAAGTAAAAATTCTAGTACACCAGTAAACATGTATACTAAATTTCAAGGATTTTAAATGGTCCGCTTGAGAGTTATCGCGGAACAGACGGACAGACAGATAAAAAATAGACAGACAGACAAGCCAAAGCCAAATCGTCCAGTACCCAAGATAAAATAGAACCTCACTTAGTGAGGTCGCTTTGCTTCCTCACTGCGTTCGGTAAATAATAGTATTTGGCAATTTGTTTTTTACGTTCAATATAACGAAAAGAGGGGAAAATGTTGTTTGATACTATTTTTTTTCCTCCCTCTTTGGCTTTTTATATTATCTTTTTTTTATCTCTTTCTCACATTTCTCTCTATCTCTCTCACACACTTATCCATCTATTTTTTCCTTTTGTATAAGTATTCTTATCTCACCTTCTTTCTGTCTCTTATTTTTTTTTTTCACTTTCTCTTTATTTTTCTCACTCCCTCTCTTTATTTTTCTTTTCCTCTTTCTCTCGTCTCTCTCTCTTTCAAAAAATTCTCTTACTTTTTTCTATCTCTCACTTTCTCTGTGCTCTCTTCCACTTTTATTTCTCTCCCCATTTCTAATTTATGAGAACTCGAGCTCTTTTCATGAAATTGTTTTTTAATATTTCTTTTTGTGCACATTAATTATCGTTGCTTCATCTCTTTCTATTTTTTTTATTATCTCTTTTCGCTGTTTAATTGTTGCTTCTTTTGTATTTAAAATTGAAATTTTATTCTCTGCAGCAATATTTTTTAACGACCAATGTTTTTCTAATGATAAAAAAATTATACTATTTTCATAATAACAATGAAGCAGGCAATGATATTTTATTCTTATTTTAAATAGTGTATTTTTACTTTTAATTTTAATTTATTATTTTATGAAATAATTATAATCAAAATAATAAAAACTATTGAAAAAACTAAAATATTTAGAACTAATAATTTAAAAAATTAAATTAATTATTTTGTTTGTAGGTATTAAATAAAGAATAAATTTTGTGTGTAGTAGGTACCAAGTTAAAAGTCATAAAATAAATACAAAAAATATGTTTAGATATATTTAAGTATACATACAGGGTCCACCAAAAAAAGGAACCACTCGAAATATCTAGACAACAGATTTAAATTTTGAGAAAAACGAAAACAAGTGTATCATTAAATTGAGGGGGAAATCTTTTCTACTAGGTTTTGATTTTTTATCATTACCAGGGGCGGCTCCCCATTTCTCTCTCTTCCTCTCTCTTCCTCCCTCTTTCTCTCTTTCTATCCCTCCTTCTCTCCTTTTCTCTTTCTCCCTCTCTCCTTCTTTCCGTATCTCCCTCTTTCCCTATCTCCCTCTTTTCCCCTCTCTCTCTTTCTTTCGCTCCCTTCTTCTTTATCTCTCTTTTTATCTCGCTATCTCTCTTTTTTTCCTTCTTCTCTCTATTTCTTTCTCTTCCTCTATCTCTCTTTTTCTCTCCCTCACTCTCTTTGTCCCCCCTTCTCTCTCTCAATAGTGAAACAGACGTAGGAAAATTCTATTATAATTATAATTTTAAAGAACAATAAATTTCATTTTTATTATTATTACCGGTTTGCCAGAGCAGGGCTAATGATGATATCCTGACTAGATGAAGACGAGGAAGTGGAGTTTACGCTAATTAAAAAAAAACAATGGGAATCAGTGGTACAGGAGGCACAAAATTTTTTTTTTTTTTTAGAAACTCTTTATTAGCAGAACATATACAGGGTGGGGCAAAAGTCTGGAAACCCCTGAATAACTTTCGAATGGCTTCTTCGGTAAAATTAAAATTTTGTATGGTAAACCGGGCTAATAAGACCTTCTTTTAGAGTGGGGTCGATTTTTGTTACCGGCCCCAATGTCGGGGCCAGGGGGGCCAACTTCATTTTTTTAAATACGAACCCCCTCCTTGCGATACATTTTTGAAAAGGTCTTTAAATAAGAAATACATTGGTGCAAATTTTATTTTTTAAATATTAACTGTTTGAAAATGGCGTCCAACTTTGTGTATGCAGTAAAGTCTGGAAACCCCTGAATATCTTTTGAAAGGGCTTTCTCAGTAAATTTAAAACTATGCACGGTAAGTCGGGGTAATTATACCTTTCCAAAAATGTATCACAAGGTGGGGTTTCATATTAAAAAAAATGAAGTTGGCCTCCCTGGCCCCGACATGGGGGCCGGTAAAAAAAAATCGGTCCCATTCTAATATAAGGTCTAATTACCACGGATTACCGTACACAATTTTAAATTTACTGAGAAAGCTATTTCGAAAGATATTCAGGGGTTTCCAGACTTTACAGCATACACAAAGTTGGACGCCATTTGCAAACAGTTAATATTAAAAAAATAAAATTTGCACCAATGTGTTTCTTATTTAAAGACCTTTTCAAAAATGTATCGCAAGGTTGGTGTTCGTGTTTAAAAAAATGGAGTTGGCCCCCCTGGCCCCGACATGGGGGCCGGTAACAAAAATCGACCCCACTCTAAAAGAAGGTCTTATTAGTCCGGTTTACCATACAAAATTTGAATTTTACCGAAGAAGCCATTCAAAAGTTATTCAGGGGTTTCCAGACTTTTGCCCCACCCTGTATACAGACAAACAATGGTAAAAATTAAATATAAAATTGACAGTATTAATAATATAAACAAGAAAAAAATAAATAAAATATATACATATGTCTTAACTAAAGGGCGGGGTTATTGCCTATGGCAATCTCTTCCACCCAACCCTTTGGTAGGCAAGGCCATTCCATACAGCCAAAGTGAGAAAGTTAATACAATGAAATATACAGGGTAACAACGGACACTTTTGTTTTTTCAACTATTTAAAAACTTTTAAGGATAGAGAGACCTGAAATTTTACTTGAATAAAGTCAACAATCTTTTAAAAATCTCCGGAAAATTTTAGAATGAAAAGTCGAACATTTTATTTAGAAAAAGTAGCTCTTGTTGTTTCTGAGATATTGCCAATTTACTAATTGAAATTTCAGTTTTTCGGTGACGCGTTCAAACTATTCCACGTTAAACAGGAAGAGTCAGTTCTCTCTTTATAGTCCTCTCGAAGAGTCAGTTCTCTCTT
This sequence comes from Bactericera cockerelli, assembly GCA_024516035.1. Classification (NCBI taxonomy): domain Eukaryota; kingdom Metazoa; phylum Arthropoda; class Insecta; order Hemiptera; family Triozidae; genus Bactericera; species Bactericera cockerelli. The sequence continues at coordinate 1,993,632 of CM044964.1, read as the reverse complement.
TATAGTCCTCTCGCTAGAGGACTATAAAGAGAACTGACTATGACTAGCCAACCCTAGGAGCCTGCGGTTTCCTAGGGGTTTAATGGCTTATAAATAAATACGTGAATAATACGTGGTTCAGGACGAGCCAACTTTGAAATAAAGTTGGCTGGATACCATCATTCCCCCCTCCAGCTGTAGGCAGGCTGGCTACAACATCAACAACATGATATTTAAAGTAACGTGACAAATTGACAATAATAATTCGCCTCTGATAACACAAAGAGGCGTAAACCACAAATTTTTTAAATCGGTTTTATTGCTTGGATTGAGTCTACTTGTGCTATATTTTGTTCTCACAAATAGAAATTTTACTTAATATTAAAAACAAAACCAAAACTGTAAAAAACAAAGTATGTGATATCCATAAACGTAATGAGGATTTCTACTGCTTTCAGAAAGGTAATTATGTTGCACTTGAACGTGATTTAGCAGAGACTGACTGGATAACAGAATTCCAAAAATATAATGACATAAACTCAGCCGTGTCTAAATTTTATTCAATTTTAAAAGAAAAAATGACAACTTTTATACCTAAAAAGACAATCAAAGACCTCAAATTCTCGATCTGGATGTCTAAAGAATTGAAAGAACTAATAATCCAAAAGAAAATAGCCCATAAAAGATTCAAAATTAGTAAATTAATCAGTGATCATACCATTTTTAAAACTCTAAGATCAAAATGTAAAATTAAATCCGAAAAAGACTACACTGATTATGTCCAAACTAAAGAAAAAGAATTTTCTAATAGACCTGAAAAATTTTGGGAGTACATTAATTCGAAGAAAACAAATAATGGATTACCATCAATAATGAAATTTGACAACAATACATCCAACGATTATCTTGAAATAACAAATTTCTTTGCGTCAAATTTCTCGTCAGTATATTCCAAAGAACAATTAGCTCCTCCAAATTTCAATTTTGAGAATACACTTTCTACACCATTGAATAAAATAACAATTAATCCCAATGATTTATACAAATCAATGAAAAAACTTAAATCTGACTCCTCTAGTGGTCCAGACAGCATTCCCCCTATATTACTTAAAGAGTGTGCCTCTGCATTAGTGAACCCACTCTGCTTTCTATTCAACTGGTCGCTATCCTCAGGGTCTTTTCCTGATAACTGGAAAACTTCATACGTCATCCCTATCTTTAAGAGCGGAGTAAAAGAAAACGTGTCCAATTATAGACCTATCAGCAAAATATCAACTATCCCAAAATTAATGGAACAACTTATTTACAAACAAATACAACCAATCTTAACTCCACTTTTAATCAACCAACAACATGGGTTTGTAGTAAAAAAATCGACAACCACTAACCTTTTATCATTTACTGACCATGTATGTAATATAATTGACAAAGGAGATCAGTTTGATTGTATAATGACAGATTACTCTAAAGCATTTGATAAAATAAATACAAATATTCTATGTGCAAACAGATGCTAATGCCCATCACTCCACTTGGGGATCATCAGATGTCAACGATAGAGGTGAGTTACTACTTAACTTTATAAATAATTATAACCTATTGATTTTTAATGTTCGTAATGAACCAACGTTTGTCACTAGAGCTAGAACTGAGGTAATAGATATCACTATAGGAACTCAGAGAATGGCGAGAGTCATAGACAACTGGAGGGTATTAGATGAGATAATTTCATTATCTGATCACCAATACATTTCCTTCAGGTTATCAACCGATAAAGGTCCATCCACTACATATCGTAATCCCAGGAAAGCCAACTGGCAACTCTTCCGAACATCTCTTGGAAGAGAACTGGTAGAAGTGGATGTAAAGGACAGCAGGACTCTAGATGAAGCTGCTCTCTCTTTGGAGGGTGCACTTCTGAAATCTTTTGACAATTGCTGTCCGATTACACATAAAAATCACACCAAACAACCAGTCTGGTGGAGTAAAAACCTAGAAAACCTTCGAAAGAAAACTAGGAAACTGTGGAATAAAGCTAAGAGGGATGGTAATAGGGAAGCCTATCACAGGTCACTCACAGTTTATAACACAGAAATAAGAAAGGCCAAAAGGAGCTCATGGAGGACGTTCTGTGGTAGTATCGAAAATTTCGACTCAGCCGCGCGTCTCCAAAAGCTAATGGCAAGGGACCCTTTCTTTGGAATAGGTACACTAATCAAACCTGATGGCTCACACACTAGCGATAGTAAAGAAACCCTTGAAGTGCTACTTGACGCACATTTTCCCGGACATATCTGTGCCACAACTGGGCTGAATCCCTCACATTCTGAAGAAGGCTCCCACCAGGTGCTAACTCAACAGGATTGGGAGGAGGCTAAGGCTGCGGTCACTAATCGAAGGGTAAAAGCGGCAGTATTCACATTCAAACCTTTTAAATCTCCAGGACCAGACGGAATCTATCCAGTTCTCTTGCACAGTACTGGACCTCATAGGTCCAGTACTGTGCAAGCTGTTCAGGTCTAGTCTGGCCCTGGGTTACATTCCCAAGTGTTGGAGAAGAGCAAAGGTCGTCTTTTTGGCTAAGCCAGGCCGGAGAAATCTGAGCCAGGCTAAGTCTTTTCGACCGATTAGCCTCTCATCCTTTCTTTTGAAAACACTTGAAAGATTAGTCGATTGGCGTCTGGAAGAGGACTTCATATATAGGATTCCTCACAACCCCAATCAGCATGCTTATCAGCGAGGCAAATCTACTGAAACAGCGCTGAACGAACTTGTTAGCAAGATTGAATTAGCGCTGAATAATCAAGAGATTGCCATGGCTGTCTTTCTAGACATAGAGGGTGCCTTTGATAACACCTCTTTGGACTCCATAATTAAATCCATCTCGGGAGCAGGTAAAACTATTTCCGAATGGGTTACACAGCTCCTCAAATCGAGGACAATTATCGCCGAACTCTTAGAGTCGAAAAAAGAAATCAATGCAACCAGGGGCTGTCCTCAGGGGGGAGTCATCTCTCCAAGGTTATGGAATCTTGTTGCGGATGAGCTTCTTAACGAACTAGATAAGGCTGGTTTCTTTGCCCTCGGGTATGCGGACGACTTTGTCATCCTAGTCCGAGGAAAATACAAAACAACTTTGTCAGAACTACTTCAGTATGCTCTCTCAATAGTTGAAAAGTGGTGCTTGAGTAGGGGGGTTAAAGTCAACCCTCTGAAAACCACTTTAGTACCTTTCACTAGAAAATATAAGCTAGGCGCCGTCCAGGCACCCAAAATTTTTGGTGAAAGAATTGAAATTGCTGAAGAAGTCAAGTTTCTCGGAGTTTATCTCGACAAGAAATTGACCTGGAATCAGCACATTAAGAAAACCACAGACAAGGCTAAGGCCACACTTCATATTGCACGAAGGTCTGTTGGCAAAACTTGGGGTCTGACACCAGCAGTAACTCGCTGGATATACACTGCTATAGTCAGACCTCGAATCACATATGCATCCTGCATATGGTGGAAGAAAGCTGAGCAGCTAACTGCTCAGAGGGAGCTGGAATCAACACAGAGGTCAGCTTTATTGATGATCTCTGGTTGCTTCAGAACAGCACCCACATTAGCTTTGGAAGTCATTCTAGGGCTTCCACCCTTATATTTATTTATCAAGGGGGAGGCCATCATGGGTGCTTTCAGGCAATCAATCAGTCGCTCTGGCAGGCTACCCGCCCGATACAGGGAACTGATCGAGAAATCTCATGTGACATACAAGCAGAATATGCCGGTTGACTACATGATTCCCAAAAACAACCTTGACCTTTCCTACGAAGTACTAGTCAGACCTAGGTCAGACTGGGAAAAGGAATCAAGCCAAGAAATATTATCTCATGCGGGTATCAAATACTATACAGATGGATCTCGCATGAGTGGAAGCAGTGGGGCGGGCCTTTGCGGGCCAGGCTTCTGTAGAAAATCTGAAAGCTTAGGTACACTGGCAACAGTGTACCAGGCCGAGATTTTCGCCATTATAATGGGAGCCAGGCACGCACTGGAAATAGGCTGGAAAGGGAAGAAAATTACTTTCTTCTCCGACAGCCAAGCCGCCCTCAAAGCTTTAGAAACATACCAAATTAAGTCAAAATTGGTATGGGAGTGTGTTGGAACACTTAATGAACTAGCCACCCATAACAAGGTAAACTTGGAATGGATTCCAGGGCATAGTGGTCTCCAAGGCAACGAGGCTGCAGATCTCCTAGCAAGAGAGGCTGCAGAAAAAAGCTTCACTGGCCCTGAACCGGTGCTGGCCATACCCAAATGCCTGGTCCGTTTTAGTGCCAGGAAATGGGTCATGGATGAAGCAAATAAAGCTTGGAGAAACTCCAGTGGCATGCGACACTCTAAGCTGACGCTAACAGGATACTCCAAGAAACTCACTCAGGAATCTCTGTCACTCAACAGAAATAAACTAAGATTAATAGTGAGCCTACTCACTGGCCACGGACCACTTAGGAAACACTTACACAGATTAGGACTCTCTAGAGGAGAACCAATCGATTGTAGGCTATGTGGTCTGGAAGAAGAAACAGCAACACACATTCTCTTCGAATGTGAGGCGCTGGATAACAGGAGATTTAGGATTTTCGAATCCAATAATCTCGAAGATCTCCATAACCAAGAACACCTCGTCCAGAGACTGACACTTCTCATGAAGGGAACAGGTTTCTGGACTTAGGGCGTTAAGCATTGGACAACCACTCTCAACTAAGCCCAGTTGGGCCGTCATAGGCACAGAACTGGGAAATAGGATGAGAGATTTTCTCCCTGGTCACAATAGATCTTACTAGGTCGCAGTGTTAATTGTATGGTGTTTCAGACGAAACCCTGCAACCAGGTTTTATAATAATAATAATAATAATTATAATAATAATGTGCAAAACTCCGTGCATATGGTAATTTAGATCCTATGCTTTCCTTTTTCTACAGCTATTTCTCCAACCGTACACAAATAGTAAAATTAAAAATGATGAAAACGGACAATAACAACTGTCAGTGTTATCAAGATAAAAAGATAAACAACTATCTCACATACTTATCTGAACCTTTTGATGTTTTATCTGGCTGTATTCAGGGTGGGCATTTATCAGGTCTCACTTTCAACCTTTATATTAATGACATTTACTTTTACCTACCAACAACATTCTGGTTATTTGCTGACGATAAACGAACCGGAATGAGTATCAATGGACTATCTGACTCTATACAATTACAATCAGCTCTCAACTCTCTTTATGAATGGTGTCAGATTAATAGAATGGAATTAAACGTCAACAAATGTAAAGTAATGTCCTTTCATCGTAAGAAATCCCCATATATCTTTCAATATTCTATTAATAATATTCCTCTTGAAAGAGTATATCAAGTCAAAGACCTAGGAGTTACTTTTGATTACCAATTGTCATATAATGAGCATTATTCTATAATAACTAAGAAAGCATTCAAATTTCTTGGCTTCATTAATAGAAACAGTCGGGACTTTAAAAATCCAAAAACATACACCATACTATATTATTCATTTGTTAGATCCATACTTGAATATGCCTCACCTGTGTGGTCTCCTTACTATGAAAAACATAAATCAAAAATCGAATCAGTACAACATAGATTCCTAAGGAGCCTTGCTTTCAAACAAAATAAACCTATGAGCATAACAGACCATAATTATTCGGAAATAATGAAAGCAAATAATGTGATTAGTCTAGAACACAGGCGTGACACAAATGATGTTTTGTTACTTTTTAAAATATTAAACAATAGAACTGTTTTACAAGAATTACTGGAGGAACTTTCATTTAGGACAAATCCTAAGAATACTAGAAACAAAAATCTATTGTATGAAAAATCTTGTACAAAAACCTATTCTTTTTTCAAGCCCTTCAATCGTTTTATTCGCCTTTTTAATGAAGCTTGCGAGAAAGACACTTCAATCGATCTTTTCTTTGATAGTTATGAATGTATAAAAAATAAACTGTTCCAACTGAATAATATCTAAACAAAAATATCAATATTGTCCAATTTTCAATTATCAATTTTTTAATTAAGTTTATTCTAAGTATTTATATATTATATCTTAGTATAAGTTTTTGTTTGTAATTAATTTACAAAAAATAAACATGGGTTAACCCCGTTAATATGTTAAAATCTAAAAAAAATAGACATAATGCAATTATAATCCAAAGAAAAGATACAACAAAAATTGAAATCAGGCGTATCCCTCATTTTCTCTTTTTCAGACGGATCAAATAGGCGTAAATCGATAGTCACAGTTAAATAATCAAATTTGGCAACAGAAAAAGTTCGTATGGTCATTCACGGGTACAGGAAAGTAATAATGTTCCTACCGTGAACAGAAAATTTATGCACAAGAAAACTCATTTTGGCTCTCCTGTAAAATTTCGAAAATGTTGTTTACGCCTCTTTGTGTTATCTGCAGAGGCGAATTATTGTCATTTAACAATATTTGAGTTTGTGGAGTGGAAGCATTGAATTTTAATATACACATATATCACCCACAAAAGAAAATTAATTCAAAAAATTGAATTCATTTTCCAAAATTCTTAGAGTTGTCTAAATTCTCTTTCCCCCGAAAAATTCCTTCACAAAGCTGTGTCTGCCGCTTCATAATATGAGGAGTTATTTTTGTCGTATTTTTTCATTATTTCTTTTTTGAAATTTATGATGAACTTATATTTTTCATTAAGTTCTAACCGTTATCTCATCACGCTCTATTTCTTCGTAAAAGCTCCCTCTGTCTCTGTCTCTCTCTCTATCTATTTATTATTCTCTCCTTTTGCTCTCTCTCAATCTCTCTTTCTCTCTCTCTCTTTCTCTTTCTCTCTCAGAATCTTTTTCTTTCTTCGTTTTTCCCTCTATCTTTTTCTTTTTGTTTCTCTTTCTTCTTATCTTCCTCTTTCTTTCTCTTCCTTCCTCTGTTTCCCTCCATCTCATTCTTCTTCTTCACTTCTCTTTCTTTCTGTCTCATGTTCATGTATCTTTTTTTTCTCTCTATTCCTCTTCTTTGTCTCCAATTCTCCTTTTCTTCCTGTTTCTCTCTCACCTTCTTTTCTCTATTCATTTCTCCCTCTATTTTTTTCCTTTATCTTACTCCTTATCTTCATCTTTCTTCTTATATCTCATTATTCCTCTTTACTTTTCTCTCTCTTTCTCGCCTCTCTTTTTCTTTTCATCTCTCCTTCTATCTTTTCTTTTCTTAAAGTCCTTATATTTCTCATTCTTCTTTTCTACTTCTCTCTCTTTGTGTTTTGTTCTATCTCTTCCCTCTTTTCATTTCATACATGCAGAAACATGATATGAATGGGTGAGTAGAAGAACCAGGAATGTCAAAAATCGACTTTTCAGGAAAGCGAAAATAAGATTTGTCTTATTTTTGCTTTCCTGATGCTAATGAGTATAATAAAATTAAATTTTACATTCCTTGTTATTCGACAAGATTCTCATAAATAGGTACTAATACGGCTAGCAAAAGTGGTCAGTGATTTTGTTACATTCCTTGATTTAAATCAGATTTTTTTCCGCTTCCCCCACTTTAAAATCGAAAAAAAAAATATACTTTTAGGGATATTTCTCCTTCATATTCACAGAGATGATAGAAAAGAGTGCATTCTTTCTTATTCTACGAAGAAAAAAAAATCGATTTTTGACATTCCTGGTTCTTCTACTCACCCATTCATATAACGTTAAATTTAAATTAAATTTCTCTCTCTCTCTCTCTCTTTCAATTTATCTTTCTCTCTCTCTCCCTCTTCCATTTTTATCTTTCTCTCTCGTCTTTTCTAATAGGTAATACTAATAATATTTATATCTTTGTATAGATTTATGCATATGCATATTATTATGTTCTATAGTACAACATATTAGATCTTTTTGTTCATCCGATATTTACCATAATAATTATATATTATGTATTTTACTACCGCCTCTTTCCAAAAAGTACATAATATGCTGTATACGCTTTTACGTTGATACGTATTTCTGACGACAATAGCCCGTCCACAATTTTTTTTACCAAAAGTAAATTGCTAATTACTTCCGATAATTTCTACTGTGAGAAATCGGAAGTGTTGTGTTCTTTTTTTTTTTAAAGAAAATATTCGATATGTCAATCCAAGAAATATCCGTCATTGGTCTACTGGTTGGAGCGCAAGGAGCTGTCACAAAGAATTTGGAAAACTTTCGAAAAGTATTCAATCTCCCGAAATCTATGATTAATGACATTGTTATCACAGCTATTCGCGGTTCTTGTCGCATAATTCATAACCTATACAAACCATCCTGAAATATAACCATTGTCATTGTCCACTTCAAAAAACAATTAAGAAGAGTACTGTGTCCTATGGCAAGCATCGATAGTGATGTCAGTTGTTTGTAAATAAATTTTACTTTCTTTCTCTCTCTAACAAAATTACAATTACAAAATATGTCATAATTACAACAAAAACTGTACTTGAATAGCGGCAAAAGATTTGAACCCTTTCGAACCAGCAATCTTCAGGTTACGAGTCCGTAGACTCATGGATCAAACTACTAAGGACCGTTCCAAATATAAATCATACCTATTATTTTATATAATTAATAATAATAATAATGCTTTTTCACTGTGTTATTTTGTCACAATTTTAGTGGGTAGCGCAGAATCATAGGACTTTACCACTTTAATTTAAAATAACTTGTATAATTTTTTTGCCTAAGATTCTGCCACTGGTCGCTGCTTCACATTAAAGCAGCTACTCATTTTTCCTCACGAGGTATGAGTGGACCCCGAACATCCAAGTACAGAGTAGAAAATATCCTCCCTTTATTTATATATTATATATAATTATATATTATTATCTCCTTTCACCGACCTCAGTAGCTTGATCGATAAGGCAGTGGACTAGTAACCTGGGGGTCGGTGATTCAAGTCCCGGTTTCAGCGTAGATTTAGTTTAGTTGTGATATCACGAAAGTGATGAACACAAAAGTGATGAACCTTGCCTTTTTATCCCATATTAGCTTTTGTTGCTATTGGGGTCGGCATTGTTCAACCTCATAGTTGAGGTTGGAGCACATTTTTTACGGCTGGCCGCCCTTCTTAATGCCAACGATTCCATTTGGTTTCACACGTCCTGATCAGGACGGGGGTTCTACTCTCCATTCGCTCGGAATCGTATCAGGTACCCACATTAACCTCACTCAGCCTGGGTAGGGCCGGAAATGACAGCCTCACGTGTTTGGATGGAACAGAAATTTTGTCTCAAAAAGTCTACCCCAACCGAGGAGCGAACTCAGGACTTTTGGACTACGAGCAGTAGTCACAACCATTACGCCACGGAGGCTGTTTTCTTTTCCATGTGTTTATATTAAATTTCTTCATGATGCATAACTTGTTGCTGTCTTTCATATATTCTCTTTTTCATATGTCTTGCTCTATCTTCATCTTCATTCCATTATATTTGCCTCTCTTTTTTTGTTTCTGTAATTCCATTTTATTTTCCTACATCTCCTATATATTTATTTCTGTCATTTATATTTCTCATATTACTTCTTTGTATACATAAAATACAAATAGAACTAACTTCTTTTGTATCAATACAGGTAATATAAAAAGTTGGTTGGTATCAATCTATTTTTTAAAATAAAAACTTATAATCATTATTACTTAAGAGATTATTAAAAATCGGAAGTATTGTGTTCGTTTATTTGTAAAAAAAAAAAAAAAAAAAAACTATATTTTGCTCCAATTTCATTTTTCCCTCCATTTTTCCGGGCGATTTTTTATGTATGTAATATGACCTGTATAAAGATGCTATAAAGTCAATGTATAATATCTTTTTGTCATTTTTTTATCCTAATTTTTATTAATTTATAAGAAACAGAACACATCATTCAGCATTGACTTATTCTCTGGAAAAGGGTGCCCAAAACCTAGTATAAATAACGTCACTTTTTTATTTTGACCTTATCATGATGACACATGACACCACTCAATGGTTATACAAAAGAATTTGAAAGCATCGAATGATCCATAAATTCACAAAATAAAAGCATTGAACAATAAATTCTTTGAAAAAACCTTCGTCAGAAAAATAAACTTTCAATTTATTTATCTAATTGAGCAGCACGATTGTGAACGCTTCAATCAACTGACGATAAGAGGATGAGAGAAAACCATGAATCGGAAAATTGCTGCTGCTATATCTTCGATAAGTCAGCGGAAATATTTCCTTGGGCAGATGGAAAATTTGAACGCGTAGGTACTGTTTTTTTAGGGTTGATAAAATAGAGTTAATGTTGTAAGAATTACCGATAAATTTTAGAAATTGGAACATTAGAAATTGGAAGTACCTACCTACTGTGTTTGTTTTTGTATTTTTTTTTTTTTTTTCAAAATTTTCGATGGTGTGGACCTAGTCCATCAAAAGAATGTGTATTGTATATATAAAATATACTGACATAATAATATTATAATGAGTCCAAAAAAGTTGTTAGGAAAAAAATCTGTCTATTTTTGCACATTGCATACACAAAAGAAACACGGCGCACATAAAAATGAAAGATTTATAGGAAAAAGATAGATTACCAAACTTGTTATTTTTTCCCTCGACAGCTTTTTAATTTTCACATCACTTGGTCTCATATTTTATCCTAGAGCTCTTATCGTGTAGTCCAGGGAATTAATTTGTTACGAAAAAAATAACATAATCCCTTTTCAATTGCAAGATAGGTTATATGAAAATAATAAATTGGAGGGTTTACAGTGCTTGAAAATTTCCTCTATATTTTTCTTCTGACGAAGGGTAGGGAAAGGCCTTCTCTGCCTTTAGGGTGAGATTTTCTAACCTGCCACTGCTGACAGGATAGTTAAAAATATAATTTTATTCTTATAATAATAAAAAAAAAAAACTTTTCTGTTATGTGGCAGAAATAGCAAGCTTGTTCACTGAAAATAGCAAGGTCGTTCGGCCTTATTTTTGCTATACATAGAATGCATAAAATAAATATTTTTCTTATCTTTCACTTGTTCCAAAATTAACTGGACAGTGACAATTTTTCCTTCACTTTGAAAATTTAAATTTTATTGTATTCTGACAAAAATAAATATTTTTTTAAGCAGAATAATGATGAACATCAGTATATTTATATGAAATTGGTTCAAGAATCTCTACCATGTTAGTCACATTTTGACTCTCTAAGAAGCCACATTTTTGTGAGCCATTCCAAAAGCTATATTTTGGTTGTTGCAAATACGACCGATTTTTTTTTATTTACAACTTAACATTTCATGATTCATATATAATGAAAAACACTGCCAATTATGGACACAATACTTCCTCGTGATTGTTTCACATTGTGTACACGTGCGAATTTTGAGTTTTTATACTAAATTACTTGTATCTCCAAAACGGCTGAACCGATTTTCTTTAAATTTGTTTTATATGGTAGAAAACCGTTTTTTCTACATCCTAGATTCTACAAAAAATTCTGTATCGGCAAGTCGTGGTTCTTATTTTTTGACTTTATTGTCCAAAATTTCGGATTTTCTTAAATATCAGAGTCAAATTATAATTCATTAAAAAGAAAATATAAAAAGCCTGTGTAGAACATTAATATGCAAATACATACAAAATTTCATCAAAATCGGGTGTACCGTTCACGAGATATAAGCATTTAAGTACAAAGTTGGTGGTCAGGCGCATGGTCTCTTTCACCCAGAGCCGCTAGTACGAATTCAATGAATTTAAAATGGGACCATCTAGGAGACATTCTGTAGATGAATAGACATTCTGTTTACAAAATTTCATCAAAATCGGTCGAGTAGTTTGCGAGATTTGCGCGTTACAAGGAATCGTTTTAACAGACAGACAGACAGACAGACAGACCGACAGACGGACACAAAACCAAATTTGCTCAGCAGGTTATGAAACGTCCAGAAATATGAAAAAAATTGAAATCGGAGCAAAAAAATATTTTTTTTTTACAAAAACGAACACAATACTTCCGATTTCTAATATTAGAAATTTCTCGGAAGTAAAATCAAGACAATATAAAACCTACATGGTATAGATTTTTTAGTCAGGATTCGAACGCAAATCACCGAGTGTGCAAGCTTAGAGCGCTTTAACACTTTGCCACGGTAGGTAATAAAATATAATAATAATAATTTGTTTCTTTGTATTATTATATCACAATTTTAGTAGGTAGCGCAGAATTATAGGACTTTTCAGAAACTTTAATATTCCAATATCTTATTTTTGCCTCTAATCGCTCAACGATTGGGTGGAAGAGATTGCCACAGGCAATAACCCCGCCCTTTAGGTAGGACATTATTGTTATTTTCTTTTTTTTACTTATTTATTTTGTCATTTGTATGTTTTTTTTTTTATTATTTTTTTTTCCTAAGTTTATACTGTTACTGTACTTTGTCCTCCTAATAAAGCTTTTTTTTTAAAGAAAAAAAAAAAAAAAAAAAAAAAAAAAAAAAAAAACAGCTACTCATTTTTCCTTACGAGATATCAGTGGACCTCGAGCAACCAAGTACAGATCAGAAAAATTCCTGCCCCGCTGGGGATCGAACCCAGGTCACCGTGCGCGCAAAGCCTAGCGCGCTAACTCACTCTGCCACGGTGACGACAGGTAATAAAATATACATATTATTTATGTATATACGAGATTATACATATGATATGTAATAAAATATACATATATATGTTTATACATTATACATATGGTATGTAATAAAATATACATAATATATGTGTAAATGAAATCCGACATGTAATATACAGAAAGACACACAGTACGTGGGTAGGCGTACTGCTGACAATGGCAATATTAGAATGTTATGGGGATAAAAAGTAATACCCTTTGATAGGGGTTGAAATGTTTATTGTATTGAATTTGAAAAAAAACTTTCCTATCTTTGAATTGAATCCTTATCCATAGTATTTATCGATGAAGCTCAGAGGTAATGTAGGTAGGTAAGTACATATAAATTATCTGTTAGGCTGACAGAGGTTAGAGTAGGCTTCTGAAATTTCGTGAGAATGGAGGCTGGAGAACTTGTAATGCTTCAAACCTGTCCCCTAAAATTGGACATCTTTGTTAGTTTTCACACAGAGGAAATGACAACAATAACAAATTCATTTTTCTTCTAACATGCTTTTGAAGATGATGACGGTAGCCATTTTGGATAGCCTGTTCGGGGACAGATTTATACCCCGTGAGATATTAGTTATGACGTCTCCATTTACTTGTTCCTCCAGGGCTGAAACTCTTCATTTCCACTCGAGTAACCTTCGATGAAAAAGATATACGACTATAAGATATATGTAAAAAACGTGTTTTGGCACTGAAAACTGACTATCAAAAACTTTGAATCAGTATCAGTATAAACAGAAAAGTGAGAAGTTGTACTAGATGTACATGAATATCAGAACATACCTGGACAGCTGTTTTGAGCTTATTTGCTCTCATCAGCAGGTAATAGTTCTGAATATCCATGCCATCAACTAACCTTTTCTTTTTTTTTACCTCTCTATTTTAATCAGTATAAACAGGAAAGTGAGAAGTTGTACTAGATGTACATGAAACAGCAGGTAATAGTAATCACAATGATTCCATTACTTTCTTTTCTTAGGATAAGGAAAGTAAAAAAGACTCAACTGATAAAATAGATGAATCTGTTTCCAATTTATTCAAAAATCTAAATAATTTGAGTGTTTCAATTTCACACAAAAAAGGTATATCGTCACGGGAATATGTTTACTATGGAAATGGGAACCATATAGAAAACCCCACTGGACTTCTATCTGGATAGCGAGACAGTGATTGATAGTATAATTATGATCTCGTCACACAGATGACCTCTCAGACAAAAGTGTGATACACCTGTCACACCCCTGTCACACGAGAGTCAAATGCATCAATCAAAATCTTCTACGATGTGAGGCATCTTTATGGTGTGTGGGTTAATAATATAATGTCAAACCTGAATATAAGAGAAAAGGCTAAATAAGAGAACAATTTCCGGGTCCAATTTACCTCTCTACAAGGTAAAATAACCTCTTTAGAAGAGAAACCTGGATTAAAGAGAGAAAAAATCCGGTCCCTTGAGTTCTGGTGCCTTGGGCATTTTTTAAACCTTTTTAGTGCACAACAAATATTGTTGTGCACAAAATTAGAGAAAAACACTTTCTTAGCTTAGAATGACAGTTACAAAATTTAGCAGTACAAATTCTTCGTTTCGATAGCTTCGAATCCCCGCTGAATTTAAGCTCCTAATACTAACAGCTGAAATGTCAGAATACAAGACATGGCTGTCAGTCGAGAACAAAACGACTTGACCTTTTAGAAAACACTAACCATTATTGACGTATTTTCCCCAAAGACATCCAGACCAATGATTTCAACCGAAGCATAAGAGAAGAAGGAAAGCAGATAGAAAGAGAGACATAAGAGACGGAGGGGGATAATAAGATTAAAGAGGAGGAAGACCAATAAATGAAATGGATAAAGAGGAGCAGGATAAACAGGGAAGGAAAAGAAAAAGAAATACAGAGGGAAAAAAGAAGATTAAAGAGGAGGAAGATAAAGAGAATGAAAAAAGAACAGAATAAAGAAGAGATAGAGAAAACAAATAGAGAAAGATTATAAAAAAAGATAAGACAATGGAGCAGGATAAAAAAGAGATGAAAAAAAAAAAAAAAAGATATACAAGGAGGGGAAAAAAAATATTAAAGAAGAGGAAGATAAATAAATTAAGATGGAGCAGGATAAAGAAGAGACGAAGAAAAAATATCCAGAGAGAGAAAAAAAGTGATAGAGAGAAAAAAATACGAAGAAGACTAGATCTTCACTAAAGATAATGGAATTGGAAAATCAAAAATTTAGGAGCTAACATACCCACGAAAATAGTAAATTATAATAATAAGAAAAACAGAAGAAGAAGAAAAAGAAGAAGACGAAGAAGAAAAAAATGAGTGGAGTGAAATAGAAAAGGGAAAGAATGAAGGGGAATAGATAAAGAATGGAATTGGAAAAGGAAAATTTAGGAGCTCACATACAAAAAAAGATAATAATAATACAATGCGATACTCTGTTTATCTCACAATAAGCGGAATGGAGAAGGTGTAACTGGAAGGGAAATATCTAAGGAAAGGGATTGAATAAAGGGAAATATCTAAGGAAAGGAATTGAATAAAGGGGAATATCTAAGGAAAGGGATTGAATGAAGGGAAATATATAAGGAAAGGGATTGAATAAATGAAAATATCTAAGGAAAGGGATTGAATAAAGGGAAATATCTAAGGAAAGGGATTGAATAAAGGGAAATATATAAGTAAAGGAATTGAATAAAGGGAAACATCTAAGGAAAGTGATTGAATAAAGGGAAAAACTGAAGGTGGAAAGAAAAAATGTAAAGAGGGGGAAAAATATGAAAAAGGGGGAAAAAGGAAAAATATGCTTACGTGGAGAAATAATTTATCCTTTTTGTAAAAAATAAAATAAAGAAAGAAAACAAAGAGAGATAAGATTATAAGTTTCAATAAATTTACTGGATGGACTCAAAAACAAAAACAAACAATTCTATTTACTGTATTATGTTTATAAAATATACAGAAATTGAAAGACAAACTAATAGATAAATTTAAGTTTTTTATTGGTTGTGCTTTATTTAGACTGTCAGCGAAATACAGGTAGTCCTATTAAGCTAACAGTTTAACAAAACACTTCTTTATTTATTGGAGTATACAAAAAATGTATACAATAAAGACAATTAGAAGGGAGGAATACAAGAAACAGGATGAGAAATAATAGTACAATACAATATAAGAGATAGGAGAAACAAGCAAGATTTAACTTTTCTTGGTAAACTTTTGCATAATTCTATCGATTCTCCTGAGCTCCTTGCAAAACTAAATCTCAGAGTCAATTTTTTTTTTGATTTTAACATATTAACGGGGTTAACCCATGTTTATTTTTTGTAAATTAATTACAAACAAAAACTTATACTAAGATATAATATAAATACTTAGAATAAACTTAATTAAAAAATTGATAATTGAAAATTGGACAATATTGATATTTTTGTTTAAATATTATTCAGTTGGAACAGTTTATTTTTTATACATTCATAACTATCAAAGAAAAGATCGATTGAAGTGTCTTTCTCGCAAGCTTCATTAAAAAGGCGAATAAAACGATTGAAGGGCTTGAAAAAAGAATAGTTTTTTGTACAAGATTTTTCATACAATAGATTTTTGTTTCTAGTATTCTTAGGATTTGTCCTAAATGAAAGTTCCTCCAGTAATTCTTGTAAAACAGTTCTATTGTTTAATATTTTAAAAAGTAACAAAACATCATTTGTGTCACGCCTGTGTTCTAGACTAATCACATTATTTGCTTTCATTATTTCCGAATAATTATGGTCTGTTATGCTCATAGGTTTATTTTGTTTGAAAGCAAGGCTCCTTAGGAATCTATGTTGTACTGATTCGATTTTTGATTTATGTTTTTCATAGTAAGGAGACCACACAGGTGAGGCATATTCAAGTATGGATCTAACAAATGAATAATATAGTATGGTGTATGTTTTTGGATTTTTAAAGTCCCGACTGTTTCTATTAATGAAGCCAAGAAGTTTGAATGCTTTCTTAGTTATTATAGAATAATGCTCATTATATGACAATTGGTAATCAAAAGTAACTCCTAGGTCTTTGACTTGATATACTCTTTCAAGAGGAATATTATTAATAGAATATTGAAAGATATATGGGGATTTCTTACGATGAAAGGACATTACTTTACATTTGTTGACGTTTAATTCCATTCTATTAATCTGACACCATTCATAAAGAGAGTTGAGAGCTGATTGTAATTGTATAGAGTCAGATAGTCCATTGATACTCATTCCGGTTCGTTTATCGTCAGCAAATAACCAGAATGTTGTTGGTAAGTAAAAGTAAATGTCATTAATATAAAGGTTGAAAGTGAGACCTGATAAATGCCCACCCTGAATACAGCCAGATAAAACATCAAAAGGTTCAGATAAGTATGTGAGATAGTTGTTTATCTTTTTATCTTGATAACACTGACAGTTGTTATTGTCCGTTTTCATCATTTTTAATTTTACTATTTGTGTACGGTTGGAGAAATAGCTGTAGAAAAAGGAAAGCATTGGATCTAAAATACCATATGCACGGAGTTTTGCACATAGAATATTTGTATTTATTTTATCAAATGCTTTAGAGTAATCTGTCATTATACAATCAAACTGATCTCCTTTGTCAATTATATTACATACATGGTCAGTAAATGATAAAAGGTTAGTGGTTGTCGATTTTTTTACTACAAACCCATGTTGTTGGTTGATTAAAAGTGGAGTTAAGATTGGTTGTAATTGTTTGTAAATAAGTTGTTCCATTAATTTTGGGATAGTTGATATTTTGCTGATAGGTCTATAATTGGACACGTTTTCTTTTACTCCGCTCTTAAAGATAGGGATGACGTATGAAGTTTTCCAGTTATCAGGAAAAGACCCTGAGGATAGCGACCAGTTGAATAGAAAGCAGAGTGGGTTCACTAATGCAGAGGCACACTCTTTAAGTAATATAGGGGGAATGCTGTCTGGACCACTAGAGGAGTCAGATTTAAGTTTTTTCATTGATTTGTATAAATCATTGGGATTAATTGTTATTTTATTCAATGGTGTAGAAAGTGTATTCTCAAAATTGAAATTTGGAGGAGCTAATTGTTCTTTGGAATATACTGACGAGAAATTTGACGCAAAGAAATTTGTTATTTCAAGATAATCGTTGGATGTATTGTTGTCAAATTTCATTATTGATGGTAATCCATTATTTGTTTTCTTCGAATTAATGTACTACCAAAATTTTTCAGGTCTATTAGAAAATTCTTTTTCTTTAGTTTGGACATAATCAGTGTAGTCTTTTTCGGATTTAATTTTACATTTTGATCTTAGAGTTTTAAAAATGGTATGATCACTGATTAATTTACTAATTTTGAATCTTTTATGGGCTATTTTCTTTTGGATTATTAGTTCTTTCAATTCTTTAGACATCCAGATCGAGAATTTGAGGTCTTTGATTGTCTTTTTAGGTATAAAAGTTGTCATTTTTTCTTTTAAAATTGAATAAAATTTAGACACGGCTGAATTTATGTCATTATATTTTTGGAATTCTGTTATCCAGTCAGTCTCTGCTAAATCACGTTCAAGTGCAACATAATTACCTTTCTGAAAGCAGTAGAAATCCTCATTACGTTTATGGATATCACATACTTTGTTTTTTACAGTTTTGGTTTTGTTTTTAATATTAAGTAAAATTTCTAACGGAGGATGATATTTATCTATCGGTATCGGGATAGGGTCAGTGGATGTTGTTACTGATAAGTCGCTACTTGGAAGATTGGTAAACAATAAATCCAATATGGATTTATTGTTTACCAATATGGAAATACAAGCTCTCACCTTATTTTTGAAAATGAAATCAAACCGTTGTAACATAGGAGCATTTGGACCTATGCAAAGGCTACAAACTAAAGGCAATAGAGCCAGCGATGTAGGGCTTGATATTTTCAATATAACTCCTGTTGAAATAGATAGGTTTATTTTTAGTCAAGTAATACTAAAATTTTATAATTAATTTATAGTTTAAGTAAGTGCATTACATAGGTCCACGTGTTATAAAAATTGATTCGCAATCGGTAAATTAAAAAAAAGTAGTAGCAATAATACTTGTGAAAAGAAAAAGAAAGCAGAAACACATACATGCCAGGTGCGGTAGTGTAGGGTTATTTTATACATCCCAATACCTAAATTACCAGATAAGGGTTGGTTGGAAGAGATTGCCACAGGCAATAACCCCGCACTTTAGGTAGGACATTAGAGCAGAGCCGTATTTTTCTTTCAAACCAAAGTAAACCAAACTAGAATAAAACGAACCAAACTGAAAGCAAGTCATTTTACTCCTTCTTCCAGTTTGGTTAACCAAAATTGAAGTAGAAAATTCTTGCTTCCAGTTCTTTTATAGGTTAAGTCCATTGTTTATCTTAAAAGTACTGAAACGCATTTTTCTTTCACGAATGTGAATGGAAATATTTGGAAATATCGAACCTGGAAAAAAAATTATCCAAAAGAAAAATACACCTTAGCTTTATTCTCTTTTTTGTTCTTGTTTCTTTGTTCAATCTATTTATTTTTTCTTTATAATTTCATTGTATTTTACTGTATGTATTTTATTTTGTCTAACCTAATAAAACATAATATAATTACAATAATAAGTAATTAAGGGCCAAATTTTAAAATAGGAACACAGCATTAAAAACTCCCGAAAAGTACACTAGTACTTCATGGGGGAAAAAAAAAATTATACAAAAGATAAAAAATAAAGATCATTATTATTATGAAAGCGATGATAGGAGAAGACCTAATATTCTGTTTCCACGTAGGTCCGAATTATGAAACAGGATTTAATTACCGAGGGATGTTTTTTCGGTAATCTTTGTTATAATTATATTTTATGGCAACCCAGTATGCTTTTCTGGCTCTCCTTTATTTGTTATTATCATTTTGTGTAATTCAGAAAAGGTTTTTGTGGAGCAACGAACTACAACATCTGCTGTTGTTATGGGTTTCTTGTGTCTTGTAGTATGAGCCAATTTTTATACATACAATATTGTACATGAAATAACAATGTCAATGCTTTTATGTTTTTGAATGTTTTTGAATAACAATGTAACTGTCTTTCAATTTAATCTCAGGTTTGTGGTTTTTGTGGAGCAACGAACTACAAAATCTGCTGTTGTATCTTTTAGTATGAGCCAATTCTTATAAGATATTTTACATGAAATACCAATGAAAATGCTTAAGGTACGAATGGTTTTTGAATAAATATAACTGTCTTTCAATTTAATCCCAGCGATTGTCAGGTTGAAGCCTACCTCACGTGCCTAATAATAGGACTGAGGTTGGATACTGAGAATAATATCATTTTGGTATGAGTTTGATACCAATCATTGTTATGATTATAATAAATTAGGAATGTTTTTTTTTTATCATGACATATTTTACGTATGTATTCATAGCATACATAAACATTTATACGGCAGGACACGCAACCTAGCCGAGAACAAACCAATGTATGTTCATTCACGCTGAAAAAAATTAGCCAAATTCTGCATGTCAGCATGCAGAATTCTTCATAATATATGGATCTGCACATTCTGCCTGACTGTTTTTTTCATTTTTTTCATAAATGCGTTTTCATGAATTCATGCTATCTCTGACGTCATCAATATTGATCAATATTGATGACGTCATCAATCTTATGCATACAAGGATGCATAGACTATGCAAACTCTGCCTAAATGTCACACAGACTGTATGAAACTTCTGCATATTTTATGCATCCCATTCATACATAATTAGCGTGGTGCATTTTCGTTTATGCATATTTCTGCATATTTTATGCATCCCTATCATGCATAATTAGCGTGGTGCATTTTCGTTATGCATATTTCTGCATATTTTATGCATCCCTATCATGCATAATTAGCATGGTGCATTTTCGTTTATGCATATTTCTGCATATTTTATGCATCCCTATCATGCATAATTAGCATGGTGCATTTTCGTTTATGCATATTTCTGCATATTTTATGCATCCCCTTTATACATAATTGGCATGAACGGTTTTTAGGTTCATGCATATTTAGCATGAATGTGTTTTCCTATTCATGCTTATTTAGCATGAGTGTTTCTTCCTATTCATGCTTATTTAGCATGAGTGTTTCTTCCTATTCATGCTTATTTAGCATGAGTGTTTCTTCCTATTCATGCTTATTAAGCATGAATATTTCTTACTATTCATGCTTATTAAGCATGAATACTTCTTACTATTCATGCTTATTAAGCATGAATATTTCTTACTATTCATGCATATTTCTGCATACCTCACGAAACCTCTGAACCTGTATTCTGTTGACTTTAAAAGAAGAAGAATAATAACAGATAATAATTTTGATTAAACAAAATGAAGAGAGTAAGATTTATTGAGCGAGCTTATAATATAGGTATATAAG
Source organism: Bactericera cockerelli (assembly GCA_024516035.1). Taxonomy (NCBI): domain Eukaryota; kingdom Metazoa; phylum Arthropoda; class Insecta; order Hemiptera; family Triozidae; genus Bactericera; species Bactericera cockerelli. Next base: position 1,972,512 of record CM044964.1, on the reverse strand, counting down.
TATGTAGAACAACAAATTTATGTAGAATAACAAATGATTACAAGTTACTTATGTAGAATAACAAATGATTACAAGTTACAAATGATTACAAGTTTAAGATGTAATTAAGTTATTTTAGTGCGAAGTGTTACATACATTGAGCCATTAGATAAAACGGATAATGTGTTGGGTTTTTTTGAGAAAACCTCATCAAGTGTCAGGTACACTTTTTCAATTGAATGTTTAACCTGATACGCTACATAATGAAAATCGAAGCCTAGATTTGTAAGCTGAGAACAAGATAAAAGAACGGCACTATTGGCTTTGTTGATGTAAATATCCTCTACCTGAACAAGCTGTGGCTCTATGTCAGAAAACAAGAGGTCAGCTATCAAAATACTTTTCTCATTGATTTTTTCACAATCGCTCACGACCCATTTAACAGAATAAATATCAGAGGGATAAATGTCGGGGAACACTTTTTTTAGGCTTTCAAATTTTCCCAAGTCTATTAATGTGGCTTTTCCACAATCTAGACCAGCAGGCTTACAGATGTTTAGGAAGAACCCGTGCATTGTTAACTGATGCCTCACGGCTACAGTTTTACAAATATTAATCCGACTACAAGCTGCTCGGGCTGCTATTTTTGACACTCTATGCTTTGCCTCAAATCGCATTGTCGAAACCCTTGCCAGTGGACCAAATTTTAAAAACATGGCGGGATAATGGAGAAGAAAATGAAATTTTGGTTTCAGAGTATCATTAGTTACTTCTCTGTATAGTTCTAAGAAGTACTCAACAGAGTCTTTTAGCTGTACAACATCAGCAGGAGTTACTTTCTCAGTCATAATTCGGTCCAATACTTCACGTAACTGACGGTACAGTTCCCAGACTTTATCCTCTTCAGATATGTATTCACCCACTAGTAAAGCGAAATATCTTACAAAAACCATCATTTCTGAGCCCGTACATTTCAATTTAATTTTTGATGTGTCATCATCATGAATTATATTGACGGGTTTGTTTATTTTATCAGGGCCGTAATCAAAGGAAAAGACAATACCCTTTAAAACGGACGTAGACACAGCTTTTACCGTTTTAACAATGTAATTTACAACAAAGGACATAACATATTTACAACAGCCCTCAAGATAGTCATGTAAAATATCAACTGCCACATTTTCAAATAAATTAAAATGTTTTAGGTCTAAGAAAACACACTTTTCTTTTAAACCTGTCAACGATGTGTCATCCTGCTCTAAATGCATATCGTAAGATTCCATGTTTCGCAATAATGATTTATCTTCTACAACCATAGTACCTAGTCGAGCTCTGTCCGCAGAGCAAATGCGACAACAATAATTTGCAACAAAACTTTCTACAAACCCCAAAATTCCATTCAAACCCAGATTGTCACCTGTTAAGCAAACCACATGGAATTTTACGATACCATCAAAGTGACTATTTTTTAACTTAACCCCTAAAATACTTAAGCTATTAAGAGTGTCAATGATTTTCTGAAAAACTGCCTTATTGCCAAACGCACGGCGATCATGTGCATGAAAAACTCCCAATATGAGAATATTAATCAACTTCGAACTCCACTTAGGAGGCAGGAAAGGTAAGCCTACATAAACTCCAGCTAACTTTTGCACACCTGCATGACTTGAGAGCGCATTGTTCGGCTCGTACTCGTCAAAGTACAGTGTTAGCGGTAAATGTAATTCATTATTCGAATTTTTGAAATTTTGGGATTTCCATGTCGAGCCATGGACAATATTTTTCAACAAGGTGGACGGGCATTCATTCAGGCTATTTAAATACTCAGAAATATCTTCAAAAATATAATCAATGGATAAGAAATTTTTCAACACTAAATCTATCGGTATGATTTGCATTGTACAAGGTACTTGACACATTTTTCCCTTGACAAGTTCTAGGCGTGAACCTATTGTAATTTCTTGAGAAGGTATGAAAGTACCACGTTTTTCAAAGGCTTGGAGTCTTTTATAGTCTGAATTGAAATTAGTTACTTCACTAGTACCTAATCTCAGAAAATCTTTGACACTCTCGGCAATTCTTAAATGTGAAATATTATGATGTACCAAAAAGTTAACTCCTTGTAAAATACTCCCATTATAAATCAGCATGAATTGTTCAAAGTCAGACATAAAATTCTGAATAGATGAGCGAGGTATACCAGGATTTGTGTACAAAGATGACACAAAACGAAGTATACCCTCTTGAATTTTTTTTTTTGTTTCACTCAGAATTAGTGTCAATTCTGCGTTTACAGCAAGGCTTATAGTGGTTCCAGGATCAAGACTAACAGAATCTAAATATCTAGCCTCTGGTACCATCGAACTTTCATCTAAGAAATGATGAACATGCTGACTTAATAAATGGCGACGTAACGAATTTGATGAGGAAAAATGCCTAAAGCAAAATTCTTGGCCACACGTATATTGTGCTATTACATTTCGTTTACGTGCAATACAAGATTGTTTAATGTGGTCTATCAGTTTAGGCACATTATCAAACTCTTTCTTACAATCATAACAAATGAACATTTTTTAAAAACAATAAAGGAACCTTAAATTTCAATTTCTATTCATCCCTGCAAATCTACTCCCTAGATATGTGCCTGAAGACCTAAATTTGTTAAAAGAGTTTTACATGGGGAATGAAGTCTATCATGTTCTGTTTTAATTTGATAGACTCCTCTCTGGAGAGCAAGCCAAATGTGATTGCTCTCTTCTGGGTAATGAGTGTGACACACAAAGAATATTTGAAAACACAAATGTACTGCATCCAATATGGTTTGTCTTTCATACATAATGTCATCAACTATTACATATATGGATTCAGGATTTGTGAAGTTCCCCACATACAAAACATAAGGTAGTATGGGTCTCTTCTTCTGAAGTGCAAACTCTGTTTTTTTTAGCCTTTCACTAATTAAATTTGATGAGGAAAGTACCTGTAAGATGAATCCATTCCGTACTTCTGTTCGTGATGGCTTCCAAGATTCTTTCCTCACTGTCTTCTGGCTGGGAGTGTCGGTTATAAATGGAAGAAAAAGAAGACACTGTGCATTCATCGCGTCCACATTACTGTCGGGCGTGATTGCATCAAAAGTATTCCTAAGGATGGAACATGCTTCTTTGTCTCGCAGGGACGCCATTGTATTCACCGCTACATGGAGTATGGTTGGTCGCAATTCAAGCATTGCCTTGAAGAGGCTGTCTGCCTTGTCTGGATAGAGATGCTCAAAGTCTATTTCAAACAGTCTGGCTCCCAAGGAGGATTTCAAGACCGGGAATGTCTGAAAGTACTCCAGGATTGATGTGTACTTGGGTTTTCCCTCCGACAAGCAAGCCATCCGTACAGCAGACGTATCCTGCCATCTCTTTGTGATTGTTTCCAAATCTTCTTGCCCAGTCACTCCTTGCAACCACGTCAAATATCCACTGCAAGGTGATTCTGAAAGCAGAAATAGAAGAAAATTAGCAAGAGATAAAAAAGAGAAAGTGATGGAAAAATTGAGACTTTCCTTCTTCCTTCATTAAAAACGTAACGAAAAAGTTATAGATATCAAAAAAGTATCGAAATAGACCCCCATTATTTTTCAATTCTGAACTATTTTATATTCAAGTTAAGAAACGTCGCGCATAGATGGTAATTGGATGGGTTACCATCCAGGTATCACCCATGTGATGCTGGCTAGTCCCGGCCCCACTCAGGCTGGGTGAGGTTAACGTGAGTAGCTAGAATTGGTAAACCTAGCGCATGGAGGGTAAAACCCCCGTTGTGATATGACCTTAGCAGTTGAAAGCGACGTTGAATCCTACCTAAAAAAAAAAGTATATTCTATTCTATGACTTACCAACTTCAGAGAAGACATCCTTGGTGACTCCATGGGCAGCAGAATCTTCATCAGATGTCATTTGGACCGAGCTCCTTCTCCTTCTTTTATTTACTACTTCATTCCCTTGATTTTTTAATGTTTTTTGTCTCAACCGTCTGCCCGCTTCGTAAAGAAGTCCACTGGCGACCATTTTTGGGGACACGTCGGTTGGAGGTTTATAGGGAGAATACCAAGAAGCTTTGGCTTCTTCTAGGAATAAAGAGCAAATTTGGGTGGCCAACAATGTATATTCAACACTAGATATATGTCTTTCGGGACATGGAGACAAAATTCTCTCTATTACTGTACGGGCAACATTACGTCTTTCGTGGCTGGATTCCAATTTGCTTTTAATAAGATAAGCTTTCATAGAAGGGCTATGTTCTAAAGATGCTCTTACAAAATTTGAATCAATTACCAAGTACTCCTGGCTTGGAGTACTTGTGTTTTGCATTACTGGAGGACTTTGCACAAGTGACCCACTGAGAGAGTCATTGAAAGAGGGGGAATCTAAGAACACATTACTGGTATTTGAATTAGTGGAACATGTCCAATTAGTAAATTGCGAGGATTGGGACTCGGTCCATGACGAAGATGGCGTAGATGTGAGGACGTTTGCATTCCAGTTGTCCGTGTCAGCAGATAACTGCACATTGGAGAAAAACGTTGCTGCTGGTGTAGCGTCAGAAGATAACGTTGCTGCTGTCTGATAGTGTACGTTATCTGTGTCCGCCGTGTTCTGCGTGTTCTCCGTATCCTGGGAAAAAGACGAATTGAATCAAAAACTGGCGGCCATCATCAACTTGCTTAAGCAATAAAACCCACACGCACACATGAGTACACACACATGTAGAAAGGACTCGTGAGTAATGAAGGTACAGTAGAACCTCGACATACCGTAATTCAAGGGATATGGCCTATTTTTCAAGTATAGTAAAAGCATTATCAGTCATGTCAGGAGTCAGCGCATGTGAAAACTCGACTTCCTAAACTTAAAATATTACGTTGTATAGAGGTCCAGAAAATTACGTTGTTTAGAGGTAAGTTCACCTTTTGTTTTCTTTTACATTGTATAGAGTTTTCCTATTCTGTGAGGAAGGGAAAGTAAGATTTCAACGTTATATCAAGGTTTACGCTGTATCGAGGTACGTTATATCAAGGTTCTAACCCCCTCCCCACCCACACACACTCGGTATCAAGCGAAATCTCATTTTAAAACCATCTGTATTGAAAGTCGATCTTACCTGCACCCATTGATCTCGTTTTTGGATTAATGTCATGACGTCACCCATGCAGTCTATCAACCTGTAACACTGATCTTCTTTCAGCACTCGAAGGAGTTGCGGAGTTATTTTGTGTCCTGAAACATAGAAAGATGAAACTAATTAATAAAAGATAGAAACACTACTAACTTTTGAGGCTAATAAGTCTCTTAATGTTCTTCATGACTGAAACAAATGGCAATCTTCAAGATTTCAAATTGGCAATAGTGCAATTTCTCAATCCCTAAGACTGCTAGCCTTTTGTACCATTGAATAACAACTTTTTTTAACCATTATTTTTAGTTTGTCAAATTTAATATTTTATTATTGATAGTAAAAGAAAATGGCGATTAGTTTATTTGTTCTCACAGTATGCTTTGGTTGGTTTTAGGTTAAACATCACCAGTAATAAATTGAAGTATGAATTTTCTACTTACTTTCAAACAATTCTACGTATTCTGCTAGGTCCCATTGTCGAAGAAGATCGCCAGTTGTTACTAATGACTCCATGGTCTCAGAAGGTTATGCAGAGATGAATAGTTGTTTACAAAAGTAGGTACGTACAGGGATAAATAGAAATTGAAATTTATGTCTATTTAAATTAAATTCAACATGTTTCTAAAGTTAAACTATACTAGTAATTTCAAGTTATGTTAAAACTTATATGAATGTTCACTCTTATTCATTAGTAAAAACTTCACCCTTCACTATGTTAAAATTATTATACTAGGTATTATTATTTACAAGGTTTTACATTTTTTTAAAACCTACATTACCGACCGGAACTTTGAAACTAACTTATACAGGAACTTTGAAATTGTTAATGTAACCAAGTGTTGAAACTGTTATTATTTATTCACCGGTAGGTATTATTAAAAAAAGAATTGATTTGATTTTATTTACCACTTAGATCAAAAACACTTTGAACGAGAAAACACACTCAAGAGAAAGGTATATTATTTATTATTATGCAAATTTATTATTACGGACGAGCAGGGAGGTTGATTGGTATCTTAGGGAGTACTGTTGGAGTTGGAAATGAATTTATATATTACCACAAGAACTATTTATACCTACCCACTTTAATAAAAAAAAAGGTTATTTACAATTACCGGCCGGCCGCGATTTTGTAGAAACCGGCTTTGATTAGGTGCAAACTCTATCCCCCCATCTCTCGCACGAGAACTAGGTACCTATTTTCAAGTATCTGTATGACGATGACTTGAAAATAAACAGGTGATAACAGGTAGTTCGTTGTTCGTTCTTCATTTTTTTCACTTTTTAACACAACTTTTGAAAATTTATCAATAATTAATTGTTTTAAAGAGCTAAAAAAATTGAACAAACGTACGATCGTTAAAGATTGAGAGAAGGAGAAGAGTCTGCACACTAATGACTAGAGATTTCATTGTTTTGTCGTAAGGAATCGAGGCATCCGCTTTCATGAAGTTCATGCAAACTGAAAAAACAGTCAGGCAATTTCTGCATGATTAAAAACATGTTATGAATCTTCTGCATAACCTTTCATGAGATCTAGAGACAAATATGCGAATTCTTCAAAAATTGTACATCTTTCTTCATAATAGTTTTCCATTTTCATGATATTGAGAAGACCGCATGAAAGTTATACAGACTTAGCATGACTGAGCTTTTCATGCTAATTAAACATAAAAGTTCATGCTGCCATTTCCTCTTATGAATCGTTCGCATAACTTATACATCTGTCTGCATAAATGTTTTCCGTTTTCATAAATGTTATGCAGCCTTTGAAGAGACTGCATGAAAGTTGTGCAGACTTAGCATGACTACGTTTTTTACGCTAATTAAACATAATCTATGCTAATAGATTATGTTGCCATTGTCACTATATGAATCTTTTGCGTAGTCTATACATTTTACTGCATAAACGTTTTTCTTTTTCATAATGTTATTCAGCCTTTAAAAAGACTGCATGAAAGTTGTACAGACTTAGCAAGACAACGTTTTTTCTGCGAATTAAACATAATCTATGCTTATAGCTCATGTTGCCAATAATCTATACATCCTACTGCCTAAACGTTTAGCGCGGCTTCTTTGATGTCATGCAGCCTTTAAGAATTCACTGCATGAAAGTTATAATATGTGAGTAGCTGGAAGCTGGTTTATGATGCCGACCTCCGTGGTCGAGAGGTTAAGTCCATTGTCTTTCGATCCGAAGGTTGCAGGTTCGAATCCTGGCCGTGGCGGACTTTTCTAGCAGAAAATTTTCGCTGTAGGAATGGCATGGTTGTAAGATTTCCTACCCCGAAGTAATGGTAACGCGGTTCCAGGGTAGACAAATCTTAAAAAAAAGCTGGTTTCTGCTGAACAACAACTTACAACAGACCCATTGCATGGGGTTGAATGTCATCAACAACTGACCCAAATAACTATATTAATATGATGTGAATACCTATTAATAGGTATAGATACCTAATATATTTCTTAAAACCCACAAAACAGGCCCTATGGTATTCTTTTAATTTCTACTGTTTTCAATATTTTTATGATTTTATAACCTTTGAACACACACAAAGTAGCGGTTGTATTACTTATATAACCGCTACCTTTCAACTCAACGCAGGTATTGACTCGGCCTAATGTCTTTCTAAAAAAATCAAGTTATTTTTATAATTTATCAAGCGCTTCAGGTAAATCCTCAAACCACAAATATACATTCAAGGTTTCACCACGTCATGATCAAATTCCAAGAATTATATTATCTAATATATTATAGGTAGGTACTACCAATGAACGTCGACTCTGCATATTTGAGCGGCAAAAGACAGAGTAAAAGAAGAATGTTTTCTTCTTGTCCGATATTCCATACCATATTCCAAGAATATCTATAAATATAATATATTAGATGGTCATGTTGGTGAGAAAATTGAACGTATTTTTGTGGTTTTTGGATTTAACTGGCGCTATTATATCCTATAGGTATTTATATAGGTAACATATACTCTTCTTCTTCAATAGGGTAGCATCTTCTTCTTTTTCTTCTTCAATAGGTTAGCATAACTTATGAAAATCAAACCTTATTAAATAAAAGTTTTCATGATATTGTCCATCTTGAACTTTATGAAAACACACTTTTTTGGTTTTCATAACTGTTTTTTGATAGTTAGCATCATTTATGAAAACAAAAGACCCTTCAAAAAAACAATCAGGCAGAATTCTGCACAAAAATCCTTATTGATGACGTCACGGATAAAATTCTGCATATTTTATGAATCAATCTGCATGATCGATATTTATGCTAACCACAATTTTATGAAAACGTTGACATTTGCATGGTTTATGAAGAAATTTGAAAAAAAAACGGAAAATTCTTCATAAACCCTGCAGATTCAGCATAAAAAAACTTTATGAATCAAATTTGAAAAAACTTTTTTTAGCGTGTTGGGCTAAGTAGTTTTGAAAGGAAGACAGCTGTTATTGTTAATATTATACATATAATAATAACATTCATTAACAACTATAAACGATAATACTCTTTAGTGGAAGGTAACCACCAAGCGATGTTGATGCTCTAAACATTTTCTACCACCTAACCCTCAGAGTCTTATTATTATGTGGTCACAGACACAAATTAATAGGAAAAATTCATATGTGGGATTCAAACCAACGGATCCCTACGCTACCTGGATTGCCAGACTAGCACGTTAACTGCTTGACTACCAGTGTACTTGGTTATTATTTTTTTATAATACCACGAAGACGAAGAGGTAATTAATTATTCCCTTTAATCCCTCGACAAAGCCCCCCGCTCTACTCGGCTTAACCCAGCGGGGGGAAAATAATTTCTCGCTCGCAAATTTTCCCTCAAGGTCTGTGGGAAAAAAAGGGCTCAATATGAAATTTATAATGAAAAGTTAAATCCTTGAAAATACCATAGTTTCTCTTTGTCCCGTGGGATTATTCCAATACCACATCAATCCTGGGGTTTTATTCCTGTATGTCCATGTAGTTCGTTCCTTCCCCCTTTCTCTCTCTCTCTCTCTCTCTCTCTCTCTCTCTCCCTCTCTTTCTCTCTCTCTCTCTCATCCACCTCTATGAGAGGATTTTACCATCCAGCGATTATAGGGTAAAATCCCCGCGTCCAGAAGAACTTGATAAAATTATTTGGAAAAAAAACTTACGTCCGTCTCTCCTCCCATCTCATGGGAGTTATACCTCGGTTACATCAATTTTTTAAATAGTTAGAACACCCTTACTTGCCAGCCTCCGTGGCGTAATGGTTGTGACTACTGCCCGTAGTCTAGAGATCCCGAGTTCGATCCTCGGTAGGAGCAGACTTGTCGAAGAAAACTCTGTTCCTTCAAACACGTGAGGCTGGCATTTCCGGTTATACCCTTGCTGGGTTAGGTTAATGTGGGTAGCTGGTACGATTCTCAGCGAATGGAGGGCAAAACCCCCGTTTTGACTATTTATCTCAATCAGGACGTTAAAACTAAATAGAATCTAAATAGGTTACAAAAGATCTAATTAGGCCGCAGAGTTAATTGTTAGGGTTTCACTGAAAACCCTGTAACCAAATCAGATACTAATAATAAAATCTTCAGGATTCATGTATAAAAGTTTGAAATTCAATATGTTTAACCCTAGCATTCTACAATTCGTAATTTGGACGACACAAATTTCAAATTCTCTATACCTACATATCACAAGACCAACCTCGGTAGTTTGTTCAGGTGCCAGACTCATACACTGGAGGTTGATGGTTCGAACTTCAAGATTGGAGAATTTAGGAAGAGATTATTTGTATTATCCAGTATGCTGACATCACTTTTCACATCAAACTGTTGTTATTTTATTTGTAGAAAAAAACACTTTCTTTTTTGATAGTTTGATTTTTTGAATGCTGGAAAAATGTTTCCTAACTTTTGGCATCATCTTTTTTGAAATGACCCTTATTCTTTCTCTTACCATTATCATCAATTATTTATCGGTACGATGAAAAGTAAATAAAAATGTACATAAATAAGTAGGTACATAACATATATGTATCTATCGTATAATTTTCATTCGTTCGTATAATTATTCTGCTTCACTAATTTTTCCAGAGCTATCCCATTTTTTTCTCTCTCTCTCGCTTTCTCTCTTTCTCTCTCTCACTCTCTATCTTTTTTTCTGTCTTTCTTGCTCTCTCTCTCTCTAGAACACACACACACATTATCTTTTGCTTCAATAGTTCATATGAGTGGAAGAAAATTCTCTAAGGACTATAATATTATGTTATCTCAATATCAGAAATTATATAAATCTTAAAATAAATACCCCAATCAAACGTAGATAATTATTTACGTTTGATTGGGGTATTAGAAGTTTAGAAATTTATTATAGATTAGCAAGCTGCAACGTTTGAATCGCGATCTAATAACAACGTTCCAAAGCTTCTTAATAAATAAAAAAAAACACTGCCAAATTATGGACTCAATACTTCCTCGTCTGTCCCGGTAGCCCGGTAATATGTCTTGGGCTTACTGCTGGAATAATGGGACTCTATTATAAGTCCTAATCGGGCAGTGTAAATAAGGCGATATTATTATTACTATCAATAGTCCTCGTGGTCGTTTCACATTGTATACTTGTGGGAATTTTGAGAATTCGAATAAACCAGTTCATAAAAAGAAGATTTTTAATCATAAGTAGATAATTATAAAATTCGTTCAAAAAAGCTCAATTAAAAAAAAAAAAAAAAAAACAGATAATAGATTGTAAAAAAATCGAATCAAATATTGTCTTTAACTTGGTCTCATACCTCTAGCTATTGGACTTAGTGTTAAAGTACCCGGTAAAAACCTGTAGATACTGAAATATAATTTAAAAAGAAATGCAACACCCTGTAACTGCCAATATTTGATAAGAGATTTATGATACCCATTCTGGATATAAAAAAAACATGATAGATATTGGAAGTTCAATATAGGAAAATATATTGTATCTAGTAGGTTAAACAATATGGGGACTTTTCTGACATTTCTACGTGATATAGAGTTTAAATAGAGGTACCGCTAAAACAATTCAATAAAATTTATAGTAGGTACTGTTTTTTATATAGGCTTTCTTCTTTATGGCAGAATTCTCACAGGAGTGAGCTTTTCCATCCAACCATGTTATGTATTACTTGTTTGAGATAAATGCATGATATCTATGTTGAAACCGGGACTTGAACCACCGACCTCCAGGTTACAAGTCCGCCGCCTTATCGATCAAGCTACAGAGGTCGACTATTTTCTAAGAATTTTATCTTAGATCTCTTTTGAAAAAAACTTTCAAGTTTTTATGCGGACCTTGTAAACAATATTAATTAACTCTCAATGAATTTAAACTTAAACAAACAGGGTCAACACGAAACATGGTTTTTAAGAAAAAAAATTTACCATATCTTGCTCAAAAAATATAACCACAACATAACCAAAAATGTCATGCTCCTCAGGAGCAAGCTATTTTGGAAAAAAATGTATGAATTTGTTTGTTCGTAATTAAATTCCACGACACATCACTCATGAGTGACCCATGAAATAGGGTATTAGAGAGCCAAAGACACCAAACTCTTTCCTATAATCAATAATATATTTATGTACTACAAAATCTACATACGAGTATATATTCCATTTTGTTTCACTGAACTCCCGGCGAGCATGATCAAGTAATATAAAACGAAAAAGCCTAGAATATCTTCGAATTACTTAGACAAAATTTACTCCCAAAGTTGCCTGAAAACATTAAATAATAAAAGGTTTCACTCACCTGAAGAGCATGTGCTCCTGCCTGTCTGCCTCCTTGTAGATCTGATAATACATGTAGATCATGATGACTCCAGGGATCCAGAAGGACACACACGAGCTAACGACACAGTAGATCCTGTTCACGACGAAGATGCAAACGTTGGGGTTGTGCGAGCGAAACATCTGGTGCTGGTGGGTGGTGTACCAGCCGAGAAAGATGGGCAGGAAAGAGACCAGAGCAGGAGACAGCCACACGATGCAGAGCATGATGAGGAGCCGCGACTTGGTCATGATCAAATGGTAATCCAGGGGCTGGACAATGGCGTAATACCGGTCAACGCTGATGCAGCACAAGTGAAGAATACTCGCCGAGCTGAAGTAGACGTCCAAGCTGTTCCAAACGTCGCACATGAAGTAGCCAAACAGCCATCTGTTGAAAATCTCCACGCTCAAGTTGAAGCCCATGGCACCGAAAGCGACAAGCATGTCAGCGAAGGCAAGGCTCACGACGAAATAGTTGGTGATGACGCGCAGCTTTCGATGGCGCATCACCGAGACAATGACCAACAAGTTGCCGAAGATAGCGCTGACAATGATGAACAACATGAGAAGGATCTTCAACGTGATCATCAGACTCAAGGAGAAACTCCTCTCGTCGTAGTCATACAGAGGAAAGTATCGACTGTCGTTGGTGACATGGACGGAGCTATTGTCAGACTCACTGAGGAAGTAGTTGAACATGGAACTGTTGTTGTTGAAGAAGATGGTGACGTTGCTTTGGGTGAGTGAGTCCTTTGAGATGCTCAGTGTTGGTGTTGCTATTGAGGGCACGAGAAGTGAAGCTGATGTTAATTGTATGTCGTTGTTCGTTAGAGCCATCACTGTAGCTTTTCTTCTTAAATATTAACTTTAAGTTTATTTAGTATATGAAATATTTGTTTTTTTAGTCACATTTTGTCATTTATTTACTTCATTCCATTTTGATTTGTGGTTTATTCAATTTTATCTTACGAGTTCCATTTTTTTTCCATTGGGAATTTCAATTTTATTTTCATTTATCAGTGTCTGTTTTGTTGATCTGACTTGATTAATTAGACAAAATAACTAGAATAAATCATATTAAAATTATTAGTTCGTAAACAACTAAGCTTCCATCCAAGCAAAATGAAAAAAATAAATATCAGTTTAGAATTATCTACTAAAATTTTCTTTCTACAAGTACCAATCTGTAAAAATTGATGTTATGTGATATTAAAACAATATATTTATAAATACTCATTCCTACCAAGTGAAAATATAATATTATAATCAATCTGTTCAATTGGATGTAGGTATTTATTTTATTCTGCACTTCTGGTTCCAATTAGGCACGAGGCATTCAGAAATAATCCCCTCCAGATTTGCATTGTCTAGAGTCTAGAGAGCATCTCGTGCTTTTTCTTTTCCGCCATTCACTTTGTTTTCCATTTCAAATTGCGATTTATTATTTTTATTGTTACTGTGCTGTTTGTAGTATTTATTTTATTAATATGTTTTCATTTTTATTTCAGATATTGTTATTTCTCATTGTTTTATAGATTTCTTTACTATTCTTGTTATTCTTTTTCTGTATTACTTATAGTCATTTTATTTCATATAGAATGTAGTTGTTATTTTTATTAAATTTCTTATGTTACCCTTTTGTTAATGATATATCAATTACTCAAACTTGCTTCACTAAATTATTGTTTAACTTAGGACTTTAACCACCGACTTCTAGGTTATAAATCCGCAGCCTTATCGATCAAGCTACTGAGGTCGAAAGTTATTGTTATTCTATTTCTTATATTACCTAGTTTTTATATAATATTATTAAATTGTTGTAATTAATATTACTGTTAATCTCTTTGTAAATATTAATGAATCTTCTGGTAGTTTTTAGCATTTTTATGCTATAGCAGTTGTTGTATTTTTTTATTTCTATTTTTGTTTTCAATAATTATTTCTCTGCTGTTTTATTCATTGTTTGTAATATTTTCGTTTCAATCTTTTAATCACCTGTCTTTTCTGTGGCTTTCTTCTTGTTTCTTCTTGTAATAGTACTATATTTCTTACCGTGTAAGAATTATTTGTTGACAGTTCTGTGAATAATTTATTATTCTACTGACGTTTACTGTTCTTATTTTTGTTTCAATCTTTTAATCACCTGTCTTTCTGAGACGTGTCTGAAGCGTATTGAGAATTGTTGTTTGTGTTTCCACGTTTCCAGTCACAGAAAATGTTCCCTAATGGCAGTACTCCAATTGAAAGTACTTGAAAAAAGAAAAGATAGAAGAAGAAAATATGAACAAGTACTCCAATGCTTAATAAGAGCACATGCTTGAAAAGGCTTTCATTTGATGCACTTGAAAATATTGCTGCTTCTCTTCGTTTTACTGAACAGTAAATTTTTTGTTCTAGACTTTTATTTTAGTATGATTGAATTTATTGATATTTCTTTTTAATCTCTGGACAATTTTATTTAAAAAATGATGGATTATTTATGCAAACAAACTATGCTATGCTTTTTGGTCACTTTGACTTTTATTTCAGTAAAATTCCTAGTGTTAGAGAAATCGGAAGTATTTATATTACTTTTAATTAATGTAAAAAATTGAATAGTTTCATATAGGTAATTGTGCAAAAAAAAAAAAAAAAAAAATGTAATGTCTGTATTTAAATGTGTTAAAAAGAGTTGAATTGATATTATTATTTCTATTTCATTTAATCTTTGGCCATTTATTCAAATATAATTTAATTTTTTATGGTTTGTGGTTTAACGTTTTTCCAAACCCCTAAAGTCATATCAAAAAGAGCTTTATCCTCCTAAGGTTAGGGTTTTACCCTCCATTTCCTGTAAGCTCACCAACCAACTACACAGAAACATGTCATTAAAATTATTTAATGTAGGTATTGCTAAATTTTCTTTTTTGACTAAAAAGGGTTAAATATAAATAAGCTATCAAATTATTCTTTAATCAAAATGTTCTCAGAATGAAACCTACCTAATAGGGTTTAAATTAATTAAATAACTTTTTTTTCAAACCTCAATTAAGTATTATTTCTCTCATAACATAAAAAAATACCGTTGAAAAAAGGCCAAGTTCCAGATCTCCTATCCAAAAAGTTTTAGCCAATGAAAGCAGTAATATCTTGTCTGCGGCTAAGTTATTTTCGTACGAAATAATTTTTTTATTTATTGAAACCCGTTTTCTAAGTTAATCATTTTGTATGTTTTTACTGCAAACTATCCTCTAACTTGGCCAGTTTTATGCTAATGGTTGTATGTAATATTAAGGCAATATGTCTACAAAATAATAGTATAACCATCACGAGGAGCAAAACTGGCCAAGTAGCGGTGACATGAGCTCAGATATACAATATTTTACTTGTAGTACGTAGGTAATTATTTGATTACATATTTATTATTATACATTACTAGCGGGCTGTCGCCCGCTTTGCGGGCCGAGGCATGGCCGTGAAAGCAAAAAATCCTTTTTCGCCAATGGCAGGTGTTGTAGTGGGAGTTTCGAAAAATCCCGTCTTATTGCACATCTAGACTATAAGACAAAGCTACCTACCAAATTTCAAAATTTCAGCTTCCTAGGACTTACGGTTTGGGCTGTAGAGCGATGATCAGTCAGTGGTCAGTGGTCAGTGAGTGTCTTTGACATTTATATATTAAGATTATACATTATTATATGATATTATAATTTTATTATAAAGAAAGTATATCTACAATATTGCAAATCTTAGACTTGTTTTTCTAACCATGCTTTCATAATATAATTTATATTTTATTGTATATTATCAGCACTTTATACGTAATACCTATACATATACATCTATCTAACATATAATATGTAAGTTTTTTAAAGCTTATTTTTACATCTTTCACCAGTACAGTAAATATACCTACAGTTTCATTTTTACAAGTTATAATATTTAATTAGTTCTTACATTATAATCCTTTCTTGGCTTACCCTTAATACATAATTATTACTATGTATTAATATATTTTTTTTCTTATTTTACACTCGCCATATTTAATTGCTTACTACTTATTTTGTATTATGTATTCGTGTAACTCTAGAAAATACTAAAAGCTCTCATTCGATACTGCGGCTTCTAAGCCCTTGTTTCTTTTATTATTCTAATTTTTACTTTCTGCTCTGCGTCTTTTGTTTCCTAGCAAATGGCATTACTTTCAGCCTTTGAGTTTCTTTCTTTTTGCTTTTGTTTGCATTATTATATTTTTTTTCTTTTTCTATTTCTTGCATGGTTACTTAACCCTTCATTATCAATAATAATATCATCGTCTTAGTTATTATATACTGCCCAATTGGGACTATTAAGCCCCATTATTCCAGCAGTAAGTCCAAGACATATTATTATGTGGTAAAAATCCCAAATGGGAGGATGACCCCTGGGAATCTCTGGATTCACAGAGTGCCGCCTTTACCACTGAACTACCGGGACAGACTTTTAGTTGCTTTTAACGACTTGTTAATATGACGACAGGAAATTTACACCATTTTCTGGGCAAACACATCAGCTACTGAAATTAGCCTCTTTAGACTCCTTCTTTCTTTTGCTCTAATTTTTTCTTCTTTGTCTCTATCTTACTAAAACTATTACTCCTTAGTATGGTAGACAAAAGTACATCACTGAAGTTTCCTTGGTCTTAAATCCATCATTTCCGTGTAACCGACCTCAGTAGCTTGATAATTATTATAATACTTGTTAGTAGAAGCTAACCACCAGGCGAGGTTAGTGCTCAAAGCATTTTCTACCACCTAACCCTCACGGTTTCAGCGAAGATTTAGTAAAGGGAGTTTGAGTAGTTGTGATATCACAAAATTGACACAAATATGATAACTAACAATCTGGAAGTATTATTTATTTTAATTTATACGTAAAACAAGGTGTCACCTTCTCTTTTCATCGGAAGCACGGATAATATGCTTCCAGCATTGCCTCTTTAAGTAACTATATTTGTATGTTTGGTTTTTTTTTGTGAAGCACAAAGCCTCTTCACAATTTTTGTGGGTAGCACAGCATTACTACAAGTAAGAGCCTCCTTTACTTTTCGAATTATTCTAGGTATTACATTAATTTTTTTTTACTCAGGTAATGCCGCCACTGGTCGTTACTCATACTCGTACAATTAACTACTCATTTTTTACTAAAGGGGTATTTTTCTTTTGGATAAAAAAAAATTCCAGGTTCGATATTTCCAAATGTTTCCATTTTATTCCAAGGTCAACTTCACCACATTCGTGTAAGAAAAATGCGTTTCGGTACTTTAAAAGATTAACAATAGAATTAACCTATAAAATAACTAGAAGCAAGAATTTTCTACTTCCATTTTGGTTAACCAAACTTCTTCCATTTTGGTAAACCAAACTGGAAGAAGGAAGAGGAAAACCTTCCTCTTCCAAAAGAAAAATGACTAGCTTCCAATTTAGTTTATTTTATTCCCGTTGCATCCACTTTGGTTAGAAAGAAAAATACGGCTTAGCAGTGTTCTTTTCTTTTCTTCTCCATCTTCTTAACACATATATGGAAGGTACGTACTCCATAACATCTCTCTGGTCCTCAAGTGCTGATACATGAAGCTTCATTGAGCGTATCTGCCCTATCCACA
Source organism: Bactericera cockerelli (assembly GCA_024516035.1). Taxonomy (NCBI): domain Eukaryota; kingdom Metazoa; phylum Arthropoda; class Insecta; order Hemiptera; family Triozidae; genus Bactericera; species Bactericera cockerelli. Next base: position 1,954,947 of record CM044964.1, on the reverse strand, counting down.
GGAGAGGAGGGGAGAGGCACATCCACAGGGGAGGATCACTTCCATAGGAAGAGGGGGGAAAGCGCATCCACAGGGGAGTATCACTTCCATAGGAAGAGGAGGGGAGAGGCACATCCACAGGGGAGGATCACTTCCATAGGAAGAGGGGGAAAGCACATCCACAGGGGAGGATCACTTCCATAGGAAGAGGGGGAAAGCACATCCACAGGGGAGGGTCACTTCCATAGGAAGAGGGGGAAAAGCACAGCCACAGGAGAGGAGGGGAGAGGCACATCCACAGGGGAGGATCACTTCCATAGGAAGAGGGGGGAAAGCGCATCCACAGGGGAGGAGGGGAGAGGCACATCCACAGGGGAGGATCACTTCCATAGGAAGAGGGGGAAAAGCACAACCACAGGAGAGGAGGGGAGAGGCACATCCACAGGAGAGGAGGGGAGAGGCACATCCACAGGAGAGGAGGGGAGAGGCACATCCACAGGAGAGGAGGGGAGAGGCACATCCACAGGAGAGGAGGGGAGAGGCACATCCACAGGAGAGGAGGGGAGAGGCACATCCACAGGAGAGGAGGGGAGAGGCACATCCACAGGAGAGGAGGGGAGAGGCACATCCACAGGAGAGGAGGGGAGAGGCACATCCACTTGACCTGTACCATCCTTGCAGTTTCTGATGAATAGGAAAGATTTGAAGATGTTTGACGTAGGAGACTAATAATTATTTTGTTTTTTAATAGGTTTACAAAATAATTCATGCTTGATTTTTTAAATATAAAAAAAACGTCTCCTAGGGACCGTCCTTCTGGAAAGGAACCGAGGATGCAAGAAGCATTTCCTCTTTGAATGGCCAGACAAATTTTTTGGTACTAACATGTCTATAATTAAAATAGACATGTTAGTAGGTATACTTTATTATGAAATAATAATAATTAGTGTTATTATTGTTTCATGTACATTTGTACATATATGACACATAAATTATAGAATAAGAGCTCAATTAGCTCAGTAGCTAGACACATTAGAGCTCAGCTTCGATTGAACGCACCAGTTCTCTTTCCGTCATTGAAGTGAAACAACATCGAGCAAGGTTAGGACTTGGATGGATGAACATTACAAATCGAACCCTCGTGATGCTGGCTATTCACGGCCCCCTGCAGGCTGGGTGAGGTTAATAGAAAGAAAAAGTAAGAAGGAAAAGGACTCACAATGAGACAGAGAAAAAGAGAGAAAAGTAGATGACAAATAGAAGAAAGTGATAGAACAGACGCGACCGGTGCTAAGGAGCTGCGGAACTGCAGCACCCCCCAGACAAAAAAGAAAATGAGAGGTTCATAATTATCACGCATATCTAGAATAATTTATGCATAATTATAATGAGTGGTATAGTAAAAAAAACTGAAACTCTTTGTATTGGAGAGCTAAGAGCTCACATCGGACGGTGCGTGAGATTTTTTCGTAGAGGCGGGGACAACCAATTGCGCACGCATTCGCTCATGGAGGTAGATATAAGTGGTCATTCATAGCAATAAAAGTGAAGCCCTAACACTCTTTAGATACTGAAAGAGCGACTCTACATATAAATCCCTTTTTAGTACGGTCTGTGTGGCAGCAGCACCCCCAAAATATTTTCCCACCGGCCGCGCCTGGGAGAGAAAGTAGAAGACTTTAATAATAATGTTTTTTCTTTGTGTTATTATGTCACAATTTTTAGTGGGTAGCGCAGAATCATAGGACTTTAAGAATTCAATTTTCAATATCTTGTATTATTTTTTTTGCCTATGATTCTGCCACTGGTCGCTGCTTCACATCAAAGCAGCTACTCATTTTTCCTCACGAGGTATGAGTGTACCCCGAACATCCAAGTACAGAGCAGAAAAAATCCAACTCTGCTGGGAATCGAACCCAGGTCACCATGCGTGCAATGCCTAGCGCACTAACTCACTCTGCCACGGTGACTATACTTTAAAGTAATACAGTTTATACAGTGTGGTTTTAGCTATAGGATCCCAGATAATCCTAATCCTTCCCGAGGGGGAATTAATTGTGCAACACGCAACCTGAATCTGCGACCTGGATTTGTCTTCTTATTCGAGGTTACGAGGATAGTTTATTATTATTATCTGTGACCTGGTGTTGCAGGCCGTACCGAGGCTGGGTGAGGTCATTGTGGGTAGCTGGTACGGTTACCAGCGATTCCTGATCAGGACAGTAAAATTAAAAAATTGAATCGTTGGTGTTAGGATTAGGAAGGGCATCCATCCATGCTCCACCCTACCAATCTCAACCATGAGGTTGGAACAATGCCGTGAGGTTGATCAAAGATTAAGATAAGAAGAGCAAAGAAGGAGAGAAAAAGAGAAAGAGAGAAATAGAAAAAAAGATAGAGATACTAAGAGTAGGGAGGAGGAGAGAGAGAAACAGAGAGATACTAGGAGTAAAAAGGAGGAGAGAGAGAGATCTATAGAGATAATAGGAGTAGGAAGGGGGAGAGAGAGAGATAGAGATACTAGGAGTAGGAAAGGAGAGAGAAAGATAGAGATACTAGGCGTAGGAAGGGAAAGAGAAAGATAGAGATACTGGGAGTAGGGAGGGGGGAGAGATAGATTTTAGGAGTAGGGAGGGGGAGAGAGGGAGAGAGAGAGAGAGAGATAGAGATACTAGGAGTAGGGAGGAGGGGGAGAGAGAGAGGGATAGAGATACTAGGAGTAAGGAGGGAGAGAGACATAGAGATACTAGGAGTAAGGAGGGAGAGAGAGATAGAAATACTAGGAGTAAGGAAGTAGTCACCGTGGCAGAGTGAGTTAGCGCGCTAGGCATTACACACACGGTGACCTGGGTTCGATCCCCAGCGGGGCAGGAATTTTTCTGCTCTGTACTTGGATGTTCGGGGTCCAATCATACCTCGTGAGGAAAAATGAGTAGTTACTTGTATGAGTAACGACCAGTGGCGGCATTACCAGAGTAAAAAGAAATTAATGTCATAGAATAATTCGAAATGTAAAGGAGGCTCTTAGTAATGCTGCGCTACCCATAAAAATTGTGAAGAGGCCTTGTGCTTCACCACAAATAAAACAATACATACATACTAGGAGTAAGGAGGGAGAGATAGATAGAGATACTAGGAGTAGGGAGGGGAGAGAGAGAGATAGAGATATTAAGGAGCGCGGTAGCGCTCCGACCCGCCAAGTCAATCGAAATAGTTCGCGCGCTACCAAGAGTATACTATACGCGACAGCATAAGTAGCACATTTCGTGTAGTTGTAGGAGAAAAAGTACAGGTGATGGAGGAAATTGAACTACATATACAGATTGGGGCACGATAATAGACAAGCTTTTAAAAAAGAAACCTCGAAATCGTTTGAGTTAAGTTGGTCAAAAACACACTGTAAAAACGTCATTTTTTTTCAAAAAATTCTGCTTCTTCTTTGACGTTGACCGCTCTACAGCCAAAACTACTGGACCGATTTTCATGAACGATGGCTCATTTTTTTTCTTCTGGGTGGTAGGTGTGCCTTTTTATGGTTTCATTATCCCAAAAGCTACCATTTGGCCGTTAATTAGGAAAAGGATCATTTTCAGAGCTCAGAATAACATTGGAGTATAGATATTTACTCTAGTTTATTATGTATATACCTATTCATTCACAAACCTTTCAATCCACATGTCCCGATGTGAAATTGTATAAAGGTATACTAACCCATAAATAGTCGCCGGTGCTGAGTGAGTTAGCGCGCTAAGCTTACCACGCATGGTGGCCTGTATTCGATGCCCAGCTGGGCAGGAATTTTTCTGCACTTGACTTGGGTGTTTGGGGTCCACTCATACCTCGTGAGGAAAAATGAGTAGTTACTGAATAAGTAACGACCAGTGACGGCATTACCAGAGTTAAAATAAATTAATGTAATAGAATTTGAAAAGTAAAGGAGGCTCTTAGTAATGCTGCACTACCCACAAAATTTGTGAAGAGGCCTTGTGGTTGACCACAAATAATTTCATACATACATAGCTATAATAAACCTGTAATGCCCAAGGAGTGAAAAATACAAGATTTTTTTTTCTTCTAAAATGTTGGTTAGGTATATTAGGTTCAAAAATGTAAAAAAAATCTCTAGTACCCAATGTTACATAATGTATGTGTAACATGAATGTCATAAATATTTGGGGACCTTTTTAAGTGGGAAATGTAGAAGTTTCATAGAAAACTTTGTAAAAGCCCCTACACTACCTAATACCTATTCCTAATTAGGAATGTTAGGTACATAGGAAGTGAAAGGCTTTTTCCTCCCTATCCAATTCTCTCTAGTAAATATTTCTTTCACTGGCCGCTAAAAATATTATTATACAAAGTAAAATAAATTGAAGCTTTTATATGTTGCAAACACCACGGCTGTATGTCATCAAGTCAGTTAGCTCAGTGGTTAAGGCGGCACTGTGTAAAGCTGGAGATGCTAGAGGTCCGCGGGTTCGAGCTGAGCCATGTGAATTTTTTTTAAAACAAAATACTCTTTACTTGTTTTAGTTTTACATAATTTACATTAAATTTAGTGAGTTTATGAGGTACTATTAACCTTTTTGTTGTGGGTTGTGTTGTACCTCATTTATAATATAAAATAAAAAATTAACAGTTAAAAAAAATATATTTATACATTTATTACTCAACACAATAAGCTTCGTTCTCAGTATTCTTTCACAGAAATGAATTGTAAAAATACATAGTTATCCTCCCATTTGGGATTTTTACCTCATAATAATACATCTTGGGCATACTGCTGGAATAATGGGACTTAAAAGTCCTTATTATTATATCTGACATAAATTAAGGAAATATGTTCAGGGTGTACCCACTATTTGAACCAGTTGAGAGGCCCATCTGGATAAAATGAATGGCACCACACAGCATCCTTGTAAAAATCTGTGACACAGTGCCAATTTATGAAACGGGATTAATTTTAGAATAACCCGGACTATCTCTCTAATCGTTCTTCGACTTGAGGGAGGGTCTCGCTTGTTATCTTACCTTCTTTTAAACATAATTAACCGAACACAGTGAGAACGAACTCACTAAGTGAGGTTATACGCCAGAGCAAAATTAGCACAATTTTTGTAGTTGTAGGAAAAAAAGTACAAGTGATGAAGGAACTCGGACTATAAATAAATATAGATTGGGGCACGATAAAGACAAGCTTTGAAAAAAGAACCATCAAAATCGTTTGAGTTAAGTTGGAGAAAACCAAACTTTAAAAACGTCATTTTTTTCATCATTTTCTGATTCTTCTTTCACTTTGACCGCTCTACAGCCAAAACTACTTGACCGATTTTCACAAACGATGGCAAAAATTTTTCTCGTGAGTGGTAGGTGTGCTTCTTTATTGTTCTATTATCCTAAAAGGGACATTTGGCCCTTAATTGGGAAAAGGATCATTTTCAGAGCTCAGAAAAAAGTTGGTGTATAGATGTATTATCACTCTCCCAGATGAGTCAAAAGTCGCATATCTACTTTTTAGGTGAAAGAATAATTTGGAGAAGGATACTGTGCTTAGGTATGAATATCAAACTAAAATCTTTATCTTCACATTCAAACTGTTTCATTTATCAACACTTGTTCTCCTTTAAAGTCATTATTTAATATGTTAAATAGTTTTATATTGAAACAACATGTATCATTCACCCCACACCTATACGAGTACAGGGCCACTACAAAAAGTTATAAGATCCCCCAAAAAATATCACTTCGTGACATAAAAAAGTCCCGCCAAGTCGTTCCCCAAAAATATTTCAGTTCCCAAATTCATCCCTCCCTCCCTTCCCAAAAAATATATTAGTTATTTGTGACCTCCCCCAAAAAAATTATTGAAATTAATTTATGGCCCTGCCTTTTATTCATTCACCTGAGTGCAACAGTATACTTATTAATAGCCTCCCCTCTCTCTTTCTTCTAATGTCCTCTTTCTTTTGTTCCTTATTGCATGTTGGAATGTTTCCTTTACAAACTCAGAACTTAAGTCTTATTTCCTTGCTCCTTTCACCGACTTGGGCTCTTGGCGGAGTACCACCAAGCAGGTCCGTTCTTAGCCAAAGGAACTGATGTCTTGGTTTTTTTCTAAGATTATATATAAATGTAGACATATGTAAACATGTGTTCCTTGGAAATGAGCCGGAATCGTGACTTGTTCTGATGGTCCAATTTTCGTTGGTGGCAGATATTTTGCGACTTAGATACAGATAATGCATCCTTGGGTCGCGGTCGGCTAGACTTCTCATTTCCTGTTCTCCATAAGAACCATTATGTTAAATTATCTCTTTTTAATTCTTTCAAAATAGCACTGTCTATTAGATTAAAAAAAATTATTCCCAGTTAGTGGTACTCCGCCAAGAGCCCAAGTCGGTGAAAGGAGCAAGGAAATAAGACTTAAGTTCTGAGTTTGTAAAGGAAACATTCCAACATGCAATAAGGAACAAAAGAAAGAGGACATTAGAAGAAAGAGAGAGGGGAGGCTATTAATAAGTATACTGTTGCACTCAGGTGAATGAATAAAAGGCAGGGCCATAAATTAATTTCAATAATTTTTTTGGGGGAGGTCACAAATAACTAATATATTTTTTGGGAAGGGAGGGAGGGATGAATTTGGGAACTGAAATATTTTTGGGGAACGACTTGGCGGGACTTTTTTATGTCACGAAGTGATATTTTTTGGGGGATTAGAATTAGGGAAGGGGAGAGAAAGATAGAGATACTAGGAGTAGGAAGAGAGAGAAAGAGATTCCAGGAGTAGGGAGAGAGAGAGAGAGAGAGAGAGAGAGAGAGAGAGTGAGAGAGATAGAAACGAATTTAAGGGGCAACAAGGGTCTGAGGGGACTTTAAATTTAAAAGAGAAATCTTTTATTTTAGAAACCAGGATATTTAATTGATCCCTCGGGATATATTGAGGAACATGCAACACTGGGTTAATGGCTTGCTTTGACGTTTTTTATGAGGACAATATTGCGTTGGGATTGTGGTTGGAGTGAGGGGATTGGGACTGGAAATAAGGAGTATAATTGTGCTCTGCATGAAACCAGGTCACCTGGCGTGCAAGCCAAGTCTAACCCACTCGGCTACACGATTCTCACTCTACCTTTGAACTGGTAGTCAAGGGGTTAACGTGCTAGTCTGGTCATCCAGGTAGTGTAGGCATCCGTTGGTTCGAATCCCATCCAGTGCATGAATTTTTCCTCATTAATTTGAGTTTGTGAGCACATCAAATAATGAGACTCTGAGGGTGAGGTTGTAAAAAATGTTTGAGGATTTGCCTCGGCGGGTGGTTACCTTTCACTAAAGAGCATTATTATTATTATTGGGAATCCCAACTATGATATACTACCAACTACATTTTTTTTTATGTATGATCTTTTATTAATGGTGAAGCACAAGGCCTTTTAACATTTTTTATAGGTATTGCAGCATTACTAAGAACCTCCTTCACATTTCGAATTCTATTACATTAATTTCTTTTTACTCTGGTAATGCCGCCACTGTTTGTTACTCATATAAGTAACAACTCGTTTGTCCTCACGAGGTATGAGTGGACCTAGGACATCCAAGAACAGGCAGAAAAAATCGTTCCCTGCTGGGGATCGAACCCAGGTCACCGTGTGTGCACTGTGCAATTCTAATTCCGTACTCCCTTAGGTGACTACATTATTTCTTATATGTATAAATTAATAATATTGAATTCATTTGAATCTCTAAATTCTAACTTTCGGAACTAAATCTTTAGGATCTCTTTCCCTTCGCCGTTGAAACCTTGGGGTTTTTTTCGCCAAGTGCTTTGGAAATGTTTAACTACATATCCAAAAACTTGGTCCTTGAGACGAAGGACAGACGCGCGGGGGAATATTTCAGGTAAAGGCAAAGTTTTGCTGTTCAAAGCGTTGCCTTAATATTGCCTCAGTGCTGAGTACACTACGTTGGTAATCTTTGGAGAAGTGTTTTATGTGTTGTGAAAAAAATAAAGAAGTGTCATAACTTTCAGAGCATTTCGGAGCCACCCTTTAAACGAGTCTAAAATATATTCCAGTCTCAGATGGTCTTGCCAGTAAGAGAGTTGTACCTAAATAAATTTTCGGAATTTCCCAAAAGGGGTTTAAGTAGGTAATAAAATGTTCACTCAGTTTACATTTTTTGTTCTTCTCAACGTTTAACCCAGCTACGAATATTTATTATTTGTCTGTAATATATTTGTCCCCTTCTTATATTAATATTTTACTGTTGAGAATTACTATACATGAGAATTACTAAGCCAGCCTCCGTGGCTTAGCCAGCCTCCGTGGCGAAATGGTTGTGACTACTGCCCGTAGTCCAGAGTTCCCGAGTTCAACTCACGGCTGGGGCAGACTTTTCGAAGAAAATTCTGTTCCATCCAAACACGTGAGGCTGGCATTTCCGGCCCTACCCAGGCTGGGTGAGGTTAATGTGGGTAGCTGGTACGATTCCCAGCGAATGGAGGGTTAAACCCCCGTCCTAATCCAGGACGTTAAATCAAATAGAATCGTTGGTGTTAGGAAGGGCATCCAGCCATAAAAAAAAACGTGCTCCACCCTACCAACCTCAACCATGAGGTTGAACAATGCCGACCCCAAAAGCAACATAAGCTAATATGGGATAAAGGCAAGGGAGATATATATATATATATGAGAATTACTATACATACATAATATGTATCTCCCTTGCCTTTTTCCCACATTAGTAAAGGTGACACTCTGTGAATCCAGAAGTTCCACAGGTCATGGGTTCGAAACCCAGCCGGGACATGACAAGTTATCCTCCAATTTGGGATTTTTACCACATAATAATATGTCTTGGGCTTGCTGCTGGAATAATGGGACTTTAATAGTCCTTATCGGGCAGTATAAAAAAGGCGATATTATTATAGCTTATGGTGTTATAAGGATCGGCCCATCGGCATTGTTCAATCTCTTGGTTGAAGTTGGTAGGGTAGAGCACGTTTTTACGGCTGGATGCCATAACGCGATCGATTCTATTTGGTTTTAACGTCTTAATCAGGACGGTGTGCTACTCTCCCTTCGCTGGGAATCGTACCAGCTACCCACATTAACTTTATCCAGCCTGGGTAGGTCCGGAAGTGCCAGCCTAACGTGTTTGGATGAAACAGAATTTTCTTCGAAAACTTTGCCCCAACCGCGGAGCGAACTCGGCAACTCTGGACTACGAGCAGTAGTCGCAACCATTACGCCACGGAGGCTGTTAATAAAACATAATTATACAAATCTAAATGTAAGTAGGTATACACGTATTTTCATTTTTTGAAATTGTTTTCTTCTTTTTTTAAAAAAAAAAAAAAAATATATATTATTATGTTTTATGTAACTTTTACTACATTTTTTCGCGCGATTTTTTTTTACATGCGGCTACGCGTGACATGAAAGCCTTTTAGTGTGCGTGTCGCGTTGGATGACCTTTGAACTATGTATATTTGCTTAGGGAGAAAATACATATATAACGAGTTCTTGTAAAAAATGACAAAATATTGCGTGGCTTCTTTTCAACACACTGTGAATATTTGTAATAATTTTTTTCTACTGTTGGATTTTTTTAGGGTCATCCATCTTTTTGTTTTTTGGAAACCATGTCTCTGAGAAAATTTAATGCGAAATTACCCTAGGTAAATCATCATACTTTCTGAAACCTCAACCGTTCTCGAGTTATGAAGTCACACCAATACACAAATATGTTTATAAAAAATACATCTAAGACCCATAAACATAAAATAAATACAAATATACATATAAAACCTGTTTGATTGCTGGAGTAAAGGGACTTTTCAGTCTTATGTCGGCTGTCCAAACAAGGTTTATTCTATTCTAAGCTGAAAAAGCTTGGCCCTGGGTTAATGTTCTTTATAGTATTAACTCTTTATTAACAATAATAATATTAACAAAGGGTGTGATTATGGCCTGAGTCAGTCTCTGCCATCAAACCAATTGGAAGGTGACTTATTAAATAAATTGAATTTCTAAACCCCAATAGAGTTGATATCTACCTAAAAGTTAACTGACCTAAGTCGCTTAGTCGATAGAACGGCAGACTCGCAATAGAGAGGTCAGTGGTTCGAGTCCCGAGTACGGCAAAAAAATAGCAAGGCAATTTTTTGCAATTGTGACATAAATTATGTTTGTGACCAGATATTAATAATACTCTGAAAGTTAGGTAGTAGAAAATGCTTTGAGCATCAACTTCGCTTGTTCCTTCCTTCCACTGAAGAGTAACATAATAATAATAATGATAATAATAATAACACTCTTCAGCGGAAGGTAACCACCTAACCCTCAGAGTCTTATCGTTATGTGGTCACAAACTCAAATTAATTGAGGTAAAATTCATGCACTGGGTGGGATTCGAACCAACGGATCCCTACACTAAAGGATTATCAGACTAGAGCGTTAACCCCTTGATTACCAGTGCACGGTATTGTTATTAGACTCAAAAATCTTGTCGCTTGTAAGACGTATCTGAAAATAAACAACCCGAATAATAAAGATAGCTTATTGAAGTAATTGAATTTGGAAACCCTATTCAAATCCGAAGCTTTTCCTCGATTAATATTGAATTAACTCTCGGAAACAGGAGTAGCGCTGTATCAACTTCTTGGATACTTATTTTCCGGAAAAAGGATTAAATTTGTAAGCGGAGATTTATGACGAAAGAGATATGTAGAATTTGGAGAAAGAAAATTTCTAATCAAATAAGATTTCTGGAAAATATTTATTCTGTATAGGAATTTATGGAAATCATATTTTTGAGTATGTACATAATAGTAGTCACTGTGGCAGAGTGAGTTAGCGCGCTAGGCATTGCACGCATGGTGACCTGGGTTCGATCCCCAGCGGAGCAGGAATTTTTTCTGCTCTGTACTTGAATGTTCGGGGTTCACTCATACCTCATGAGGAAAAATGAGAAGTTACTTGTATGAGTAACGACCAGTGGCGGCATTACCAGAGTAAAAAGAAATTAATGTAATAGAATAATTCAAAAAAGTAAAGAAGGCTCTTAGTAATGCTGCGCTACCCACAATAATTGTGAAGGGGCCTTGTGCTTCACAACAAATAAAACCATACATACATAATAATACTTCACTAATCGTAAATTACTGGCCAACCTAGGAACAAATTAGTCCAATCAAAGAGTGCAATGTAGGGTGCGTGAGAGGCGACGCAGCTAACGAGAAAACGGAGAGAAAAGGGAAGGACGTGGAAGTAGTTTTAAAAGTAATATAAAAGATCTGGTGGGACACCACACGACTTTCTTTATCACTCGAAAAGAAGTCAAACTTCACCTGTGGTGACTCAAGGATAACATCATAACATACATTTATCTAAAAATCAATGTCAAATTCGTAATCAGCACCTCAAAATTATGGAATTTGATATGTCACAACCCCCAATTTAAGATGAATAATAAATTGGGCCGGGTTCCAAAAAGTTCAAAAAAAAATTGGTTCACTTGGAAAACAAAAGTCAGATTCAAGATTTTGTTGGCCTCAACTTTTTGATAATGCCAAAATAATCATCACTGAATCCCATGAAAATCACAGTCTATTTCATCTCAATTTCTTAATCTGTTCTCGAGATATTTGAGTGGATCATGAATTGCGGGACACTCTATCACCCTGTATATGGCTATGTAGTTGAAAGCAACGGTAAACCGTTATAAACAAACAGTTTTCATTATTAAAATACGAAAACAAACACAATACTTCCGATTTCTAATATTAGAAATTTCTCGGAAGTAATATAAGGTATTGTTATTGTTAGAGTTATCTAGGTTTATGTTCATCTATTATCGTCATACCAACCAATTGTTTTAATGTACAATTTAATCAACGATTAATTTCAGCGTCCCAAGTGTCCAAACTATTGTACGGCTGGTTAAATCTGAAACAGAAAACAGAGAAAAACCGCCATTAAAAATATAATAACAATAATAGTGCATAGACTAAGAATTATAAAACAAATATGTAGAAAATAAAAATAAAAAAAGGCCATCTATAACTGATTGTCTACTTGTTTACATCTGAGTAGGAACAAGGTTCCAGGGTATAGGGTTTAGGCCCTATACCGTGTTAGACAAGTAGTTTAGGCGCTAGGCTGGTAATCCAAGTAGCGTAGGGATTCGTTGGTTTGAATCCCAACGCTACTTGTATTAACGTTCAAGGGTGGTGTGGAAGAGAATGTCGAAGGCATTATCACCACCCTTGATCAGGCTTTGTTTATACTTATTTCTCAACTTGTTACCATGTTCATTGTATATATAAAAGATGTTAATAAAGCTTGATTAAATTGTTTATAAAAAAAAATCCCACCCAATGCATGAATTTTCCTCATTAATTTGAGTTTGTGACCACATAACGTTAAGACTCTTTAGGGTTAGGAGGTAGAAAATGATTTAAGCATTAACCCAGCCTAGTAGTTGCCTTCCACTAAAGAATACTATTATTATTATTAGGTCCAAAGTTGCGGCCGCCAACTTAAGGGCCTTCAAGTACCTACTGATGTACTTTTAGGGCCTTCAAGTAGATACTGATGTACTTTTAGGGCCTTCAAGTAGATACTGATGTACTTTTAGGGACTTCAAGTACCTACTGATGTACTTTTAGGGCCTTCAAGTACCTACTGATGTACTTTTAAGGACTTCAAAACCTACTGATGTACTTTCAGGGACTTCAAGTACTTTTAAGAGATCCGTTGCGAGGTGTGGGTAAAGGGCTAGTTGCGTCAGAAAGTTCCCCACACAGGATCCATTATGAATAATGTGTTTCGCGAGCTTATCCCTTGGGCCTCGCTAGGAGGAGGCCAACTTTAGGAGACTCCGGCTAATTACAAAGTTTCGTGATAAATTAGGGATTATGACTAAGTTTTCTTCCTCTCCTGGTAAACTCTTTGTCTCCTCCTCTTCTTTCTCTCTCCATCCTTTCACTTTGTCATATACAGGATGGTGAAAAAGTACCTTTCCCATGTAAAAAAATCATATAATTAAAAAATGTGTTTCTTTGTGTTATTATAACACAATTTTAGAGGGTAGTGCAGAATTATAGGACTCTTCCGTATTTTTAATATCCCAATATCTTATTAATGCCTATAATTCCGCCACTGGTCGCTGCTAACAGACAGCTACTCATTTTTCCTCACGAGTTATGAGTTGACCCTGAACACCCAAGTACAGAGCAGAAAAAATCCTGCCTCGATGGGGATCGAACCAAGGTCACCGTGCGTGCAATGCCTAGTTGCCCTAACTCATTGGGCCACGGTGACTCCTAAAAAATTATATAGGTATTTGTTATACATAGGTATGTTATAGAAAACTGATTTTCTTGTTTAAGTTGTATTTTCTCCTTCCCCTCTCTTTCTTTCCTCTTTTTTCCATCTCTATCTTTCTTCTCTTCTATTCTCTCATAGGGAAGGTAGTTTTTGACCACCCTGTATATTCTCCTTCCCCTCTTTTTCTTTCCTCCTCTTTTTTCCTTCTCGCTTTCTTTCTTCTCTTCTATTCTCTCATAGGGAAGGTAGTTTATGACCACCCTGTATGTTCTCCTCCCCCTCTCTTTCTTTCCTCCTTTTTTTTCCTTCTCTCTCTCTTTCTTCTCTTCTATTCTCTCATAGGGAAGGTATTTTTTGACAACCCTGTATTTTCCCTTTCCTTTTCTTTCTTTCCTCCTCTTTTTTCCTTCTCTCTCTCTTTCTTCTCTTCTATTCTCTCATAGGAAAGGTAGTTTTTGACCACCCTGTATTTTCATCTTCCCCTCTCTTTCTTCCCTCTTCTTTCTTTCTTTCTCTCTCTCTCTTTCTTTCTATATCTCTCTCTTTCTATACGTATCTCCCTCTCTTTTCTCTCTCTCTCTCTCGCTCTTTCTATATCTTTCTTGTCCTCCCTCTCTCTTTCTATATCTCTCTCTCTTTTTCTCTCGGTCTTTCCCTTACCACATTCCCTACTCATCATCTCTTTTGTATTCTTGTTTTTCTTCTGTCTCTATACAGATAAGAGGTAGACAATCTAAGATTGAGTGAGGGACTTTGGCTTACAAATTGCAAAGTTTTAGCCCAAGTTTCGCTGATAAATAAGACCTTGAAAGACATAGATAGATATAGAGAGGGAGAGAGAGGGTGAGAGAAAGAGAGGAAAAGAGAGAGAGAGAGAGAAAGAGAGAGAGAGAGAGAGAGAGAAAAAAAGAGAGAGAGATAGAGAGAAAGAGAGACGAAGAAGAGAGAAAAGAAATTATGATTGGGAGTTTAGGAAAAGAACCCTCAAACTTGCTCAAAATCTCCATTGCGAGGCATTCAGAAACTTGGAAGTCTGGCGCATGAAATCCCTTCAGTTGATGTAAAGATGACCTTAGGGATTGAGGCTGGGTAGGGGAAAAGGGGGAGGGGGGATTTTAAGGACAAATATCCGACGAAAAAGAGTGATGATAAATTAATATGAGAGATGACAGACAGAGAAGAGAGAATGAGAGAAGTTTGAAAGGAAGAAGGTAAGATAGAGGAAGAAGAGTTTCTTAGAGAGATAAGGAGAGAGAGAGGGAGAGTCATAGAGGGAGAATTCATGACGGGACATTTCTGAAGAAAGAGAGAGGAGAGAGAGAGACAGAGAGAGAGAGAAAGAGGTAATAATAATAATAATAATATCGCCTTATTTATACTGCCCGATTAGGACTATTAAAGTCCCATTTTACCAGCAGTAAGCTCAAGACATAGTATTATGGGGTAAAATCCCAATTGGGAGGATAACATGTCATGTCCCAGCTGGGTTTCGAACCCACGACCTCTGGAGTCTTTGGACGCACTGAGTGCCGCCTTTAAACTTGAATATAATTATGTATATGAACTTTATTTATATCAATTAAAATACATAATTATTACCTCTTAACCTAAAGTTAATTTATTGGGATTTACTGTTGAGAGAGTGAGACACTGTGAGTTATATGTATGTAGAAGAAAGAGAGGATTTTAGCGATTTATTAAATGAAAAAGAAATCAAAGGAAGATTAATACATATTATAGAAAAATAATCAAGAGTACTTTTGAAAGAAAGAGGGTTAAGTGTAGTATAATTTTGAGAGAGGAAACGAAATGATAGGTTAGATATTGCAGGGGCCGTATTATGAAACGGTATGGAATATAAGATAATCTAGGCCGTCCCTCCACCCAAAGTTTAAGCCAAACACAGCGAAAAATTATCCGACTTCATAATAATAATAATAAATCATTTGTTTTATTTCTATTTTATTTTTCGTATTCAGAAGACCCATCCTAAGCCTTTTTTATTTGGCTTCTAAGACTTTGAGAGATATTTTGGCTTATGTAAATTAATTTAATCCTGTTTCATAATTAGTCCTTTAGTCTCTCCAATTTATACTTCTATTCCAATTATTGTGTGTGTGTGTGTGTGTGTGTGTGAGAGAGAGAGAGTGTTTTGGTTGAAAGAGGGATTAAGGGATTTCTGTTATCATTTTCCAGGCTCTTGAACACGTAGTAAAATATAAAATACGATTAACCTACGAGCGCGCGGTCCCCAGGGTAGTTATACTTGTTATGCATGCAAAAGCCAAAGTCAACATAGAGTATGCTTTCGAGCCATTGTTCTTCTACACAAGAAGTATGGTTGTTCAGTAGTAGAACCCAGCCCACGTACAGGCCTAATCCACGCCTTGGGAAAGTCTACACAGTTATTATTGAAATTATTGAAATATCTATAGATAGGGAACTTCAAGGGTTGGGTGGAAGAGATTGCCACAGGCAATAACCCCGCCATTTAGTTAGGACATTATGTTTTTATATACTTTCATTTCTTTTTCAATTTTATTGTATTTATTTTTCTATTTTTTCATTGTTAAATTAATTATTTGTATGTACATAATGTCCATTTATATCTGATAAAGTGTTGTTGTATAATAATAATATTTTTACCCCACTCAGATTACGGTTAATTTGAGTAACTAGTTTGTGCAGAGTTTTCATCGAATAACAGCTGTTAACCTACAATTTAACGGGGTTAAGTGGCAGAGTTTGCCTAAGGCATTAACTTCGTCCCGGATTACAAGACAATTGTAAATTTAAATTTAAATATTTTTTTCTATATTTTATTTTGTAACACTTGTTAAAAAAAAAAAAAAATATTTCTCCTAATAATTTATTGTTCTTTGTTCTGTATAAAAAAAGTGTAAATAAACAACTTATAAATAAAAAATAAATACAATTACAATGAATAGGCAAATGCCTGATAGTGTATTTATAGTAAAGATTATGAAAATTTTTTTGCTAAAAGTTAACGGGAAGTGAAGGAAAACAAAAAAATTAATGAAAATACTTACATTTGATATGTCAAAACCCCAATCTAGGATGAACAATAAAAAAGTTGGTCCAGGTGGTCCAAGCATACCGGTAAATTGGGCCAGGTTCCAAAATGTTCAAGGAATCAAAAAAATATTATACACTGCCGAGTGCCGTCGGGCATAGGACTTCTTTTTAAATATTTTTCCTCAGTATCAATTGCACTGGTAGTCAAGTGTTTAACGCACTAGTCTGGTAATCCGTTGGTTTTGATCACACCCAGTGCATGAATTTTTCCTCTTTAATTTGAGTTTGTGACCACATAATAAGACTCTAAGGGTTAGGAGGTAGAAAATGCTTTGGGCATTAATTTTAAAAAGTTCACCAATTTTACAAAGAAATATGGTTGGAATATCTGATTTTTTTTACTTATTATTTTTTATTTTACAGATAATGTATTTCTGCCATTTGCAATCAAGAGGCCAAAGTACTCAGCATACTTCAGCAATTTCCTCTCTGGATTACAAGTGACATTTTATAGATTATACCTATTTAAAATAATATTAATATAAAAAATACAGACGTCGGTATCTGTAAAATTCTCCTATCTTAGATTGAAATTTTCCACACCTCCCCAATGCCTGATAACCACCACACCACACTCAGTTCATTTTCTTATTTTTCGCAAGGAAACTTCTTGGAGCGGCGCCAATTTTTAGCATACTTTTCTTGGTTGTAAATTAAGGAATTGAAATGAACGGTTTCAAGTTTGCCGCTGTGTGAGAGATAATGTCATCGAGATCATTTTATTTAGTTATTTAGAAACTCTTTATTAGTAGAACATATTATTATATACAGACAAATAATAGTAAAAATTAAATACAAAAATTGACTATAATAATAAAATAAACAAGAAAAAAAAAAAAAAAAAATGAAATTTATACATATGTCCTAACTAAAGGGCGGGGTTATTGCCTATGGCAATCTCTTCCACCCAACCCTTTATATTGGCAATCATTATATTGGATTAGAACGGGTTTGTTTTGCAGTTGTTCAATAATAAACTTCTGTTGAAAATTTGTTGTGAAAAAAAAGTTCAAAAGAGCACCATGATTCTGATACAAACATATTTTTGTTGTTTTTTGATTAAAATAATTATGTTGATTGTTCTACTGAATAATAGAAATTATATTTTTATTTCTACACACTTTTATGTTCTGATAAATTTATTGAGCGTCTGTTTCCCCGTATCTTGTAACATGTTCGTTATCGAGTTATCAAAATTATTATTATCTTTTATCAGAAAAGATATTTACGTACAACAGAAATAATATATCTTTATTTTTAAAGATATAAGATATTATTACATATATTATATATTATATCTTTATACTTAAACATTCACATCATTAATTCCTTATTAAATTACTATATTTAAAAAACAACAAAAAAATATTGCAAAGAAACATATAAAAAAAAGAGCGACGAAAAATGTAAAATCTTTTTATTTATTGCTTACGCGCGGGGTTATGGCAATTGGCAAACTTTTCCCCCAACTTTTATCCTTCTGAGTCACCGCAACTATGCCTTGTAAAATTGACTAATACAGGCCCAAGTCAGGCTAAGTGAGCTTATTATTTGCTAGCTGGTTAGTTAGCTGCCAGCAAATTGAAAACTAAAGTCCTGTTTAGAAAAAAAAAAAGAAAAAAAAACAAGAACAAACTTATCTACACAGAAATCTCCCCTATCATATTCAAC
Organism: Bactericera cockerelli; assembly: GCA_024516035.1. Classification (NCBI taxonomy): domain Eukaryota; kingdom Metazoa; phylum Arthropoda; class Insecta; order Hemiptera; family Triozidae; genus Bactericera; species Bactericera cockerelli. The sequence goes on along the minus strand of CM044964.1, from coordinate 1,936,873 downwards.
TTTTCATAATGTTGGGAATGGAAATTATTCTATTTTTTTACTGAGTATACACACACTCCAAAGTTAAAGTGAAAATCTGTTGAAAAAAAAAGTTCCAAAAGTTTCAGGGCCCTCATAAAATAAATTTGAATACAACGAGTAGTTGAGTATGTTATTGAAATTAGAGGAGGCGCCAGACTACTTACTCTTCAAGGATTCAGTTTTTTTTTGCAAATATTTTTTATTGTTGAAATTATATAAGGTCACGGAAGAACTTAAAGTTATACACAACTCTTGGCAAAACAAATGAAAATTAATTTAAGTGTTTTTTTATCTTCAAATTATTTTTTTTAAGAAAATTGAAACTTGAATATGTATTTGTACTTTCACTCGAAGCCACATAAATTGGAAGAAATAGGCTAGTCATTGGCCTCTAAGCCCGCTAACGTGCTTTACTTTGTTTTTGTTGTATACAGACAGACTTAGTGGAAGAGGAGATAATATACAACAAACCTAAAGGGTTGCGGCCTTAACGGGGTTGGTGTTAAGAACAGATTTACATAATTTTTTGAATCACCCTGTATAGATTTACCGAATCTCGTATGTACGTACCTACTTCTACCCTAACATATTGAAATATTCACGGAGTTGAGTGTTCCTATTGTTTTCTGTAAGTTTTATAACCATCCCAGTTTTCTCTGGAAATTATACATAAAAAGTTTTACACAAATACCTCATTGTTATCTTCGTTTTATCATTTACATTGGTTTGTGAAACTTGAACTTGGAATATGAATGTAGAATAATAAATACCTATATATAACTGAAAAATAATATTATGATAACATGTTTGTAAATTCACTTAGTAAATTGTCTGACACTCCAACTTGGAAAATATATCATGTTCTATGACAACACTATGTCAACAAATTTATACGAGTACTACATAATTAATTAATTATTATTTCGTGAAGACTGATGTATAAATACTGTGCACTGGTAGTCAAGTGGTTAAGGCGCTAGTCTGGTAATCCAGGTAGCGTAGGGTTCGAATCCCACCCAGTGTATGAATTCTTCCTCATTATTTTGAGTTTATGACCACATAACAATAAGACTCTGAGAATTATTTTTTTCTGATTATCAGGACAAAGAAATATTATTATTTTCCGAATCAGCAGAATTTATCAACTCATTCAGCATATTGTAACCTCATCAACACATTGATAAGACATCCAACCTTTATCAGCGATAATAATATACCTAGCATCTATCTATCTCTGAATATCAGTACACAGAAATAATATTATTTTCCGAATCAGCAAAATTTATCTACTTATTCAGCCTATTGTGACCTCGTCAACACATTGATAGGAGATCCATCATTTATCAGCGCTAATAATAGGTCTAGCAACCAGCCTCCGTGACGTAACGGTAGTGAATACTGCTCATAGTCCAGAGATCTTGAGTTCGATCCCCGGTCAGAGCAGATTTTGCAAACAGAAAATTCTGTTCCGTCTGCACATGTGAGACTGGAATTTCCGGCCCTACCCAGGCTGGGTGAGGTTAATGCGCGTAGCAGGTGCGATTCCTAGCGAATGTAAAGTAAAACTCCGTCCTGATTCAGGAAGTTAAATCAAATAGAATCGTTGGCGTAAGGAAGGGCATCCAGGCGTAAAAGTGTGCCAAAATCAACTGACTTCAACCATGAGGTTGAACAACGTCGACCTCGCTTGAGGGGGATATGACAGAGTAAAAGAAGAAGAAGAATAATAGGCCTAGCATCTATCGCGACAGAGTGTCAGGACAGAGAAATATTATTATTTTCCGAATCAGCAGAATTCATCTAGTCATTCAGCATCTTGCTATCCAACTCATTGATGGGAGACTTTTCAAATGAATTTTTATTAAAATGCCAAATGACGAGGGCTTTCATCAGAGCTGTCTGGAACCTTGATAGTTATCAGGCGGGGTTTTAGAGTTTTTGGAGAGCAAAGTTCGGTGGAAGAGATTAAGGGTTGGGTGGAAGAGATTGCCATAGGCAATATAGGCATTTACCCCGCCCTTTACTTCAGTATAATTAGTATCAGTATAAACAGAAAAGTGAGAAGTTGTACTAGATTTACATGAATATCAGAACATACCGGGACAGCTGTTTCGAGCTTATTTGCTCTCATCAGCAGGTAATAGTTCTGAATATCCATGTCATCAACTAACCTCTCTATTTTAATCAGTATAAACAGAAAAGTGAGAAGTTATATTAGGTGTACATGAATATCAGATGTAAGTACTTAGGACATCTATATATATTTTATGTATGTGATCTTTGTTGTTTATCTATTCTTTCCTTTTTTTACATTGTTCTAATTTTTCTAATTTAATTTTCGTCAGCTGGAAGGTAAAACTGACCATCTGCATTTGGTCATTGAAATCTCTACCAGTCTTTCAGGTAAAAATTGTTTTTCGCTTTTTCCCGCGCATATGTTTGAATACTACCGAACTTTTGATTTTTAGCCAATAGTTAGGTTAATTTCCTACCAGAGTAACGAAAAATCGGAAATATGACCAACTGTCACTTGGTCAGTTTTACTTTATAGCCGACGTTTTTATGATTACTTCTTTGTGTAGGTATATGTCCTATTAATAATGAATTAAATATTAATAAAAGTTAACACGATTTAGGTCCAAATTATGAAAGAGGATTAGAGATACATCTTGTGTTTTTCCCTTAACACGCCCTCTAGTGGGAGCCATCGTTCAGAATAAAATGGATGTTGAATCTGCCAACGGTGGCTCAACGGTAACAGTTACAAGAAAATCAATATCAAATTCGCAATCGGCACCTTAAATTCATTGGATTTGATATGTCAAAACCCCATCTTTCATGAACAAGAAAAAAGTTAGTCCAGGCGGGTCCAAACCAAAATACCGGTCAATTGGGCCAGGTTCCAAAATGTTCAAGATATCAAAAAAAATTTATACACTGCTGTCGGGCATAGGACTTCTAAATAGTCATTTTTAAATATTTTCCATCAGTATCAAGTGCACTGGTAGTCGAGTGGTTAACGCGCTAGTCTGGTAATCCAGGTAGCGTAGGGATCCGTTCAAATCCCACCCAGTGCATGATTTTTTTCCTCATTAATTTGAGTTAGAGACCACATGATAATAAGACTGAGGGGTAGGTGGTAGAAAATGATTTGAGTGGTAACCTCGTTTGGTGGTTACCTTCCACTAAAGAGTGTTATTATTATTATTATTTTATCAAGCTCTGGATTTGAATTAATTCCATAGAAAATTCCTTGTGCCGAATTGAACCTCTGGCCCTGTTATTTTCGAGGAATTTAGAGATGGCATTTTTTAATAAATAAAATTTTCAATAGGAAATGTTCAGGATAGGAGAAAACAAAATGGAGCGTCGTGTGTTCTTGATTGTGTGTGCATTTACTTTCTCAGAGTATTTGATGGGGAATTTTGAAAAAATGTGTTCGAATCATAGAGTATTTATTTGAACGAGTGAAGTGAGGTTTATAATTTTCAAGTCAGCAATATTTTTTTTTTCTTTTAGGCGCTTCAACTTCGCTGGGGTAGGTTCAATATTTTAGGTACATGTACATGTATAGTTGTATACATAGGTATATTGTATATTGTTTGTGACGCGATTTGTAAAAAGACAGAAATGCTTCAGATTTCCATTATAAGAAATTAACCGAAAGTAAAATAAGAGAAAGTTATTTTGAAATTGAGACTGACAACAAGAATAAGGGAAAATGAGGGAGAGAGAGAGAGAGGAGGTGATAATGAGACAGAGATATAGATCTGTATCGGTAGTGAAAAATATCGGAGGGGTTTGAGAAAGCGGGGGTAGGTAATAGGAGAAAAGAGAGCGAGGGTACAAGATAAAGGAAAGAAGAGAGAGAGAGAGAGAGAGAGAGAGAGAGAGAGAGAGAGAGGAATAGAAGGTGAGTATGAGAGAGAGATAGAAATACAGGAAGACGTAAAACATGTCTGTGTCATTCTGTCAATTAGTGAAAAACTTTTCATCTTGTAAAATACACTACGTAGTGCCTTTTATCTTCCCTTTCTCTTCTTTCTTTCTCATCCTCTTTCCTTCCTTTCTCTCCCTCTCTTCTACTTTTCTCTCCCTCTCTCCTTCCTTCCTCTCTACCTCTCCTCCCTTTCTCTCCCACTCTTCTTCCCTTTCTCTCTCTCTTCTTTCCTTTCTTACCTTACTTACTCTTCTTCCCTTTCTCTCTCTCTCTTTCTTTTCCTTTCTTACCTTACTTACTCTTCTTCCCTTTCTCTCTCTCTCTCATTTTTCCTTTCTTACCTTCTTACTCTTCTTCCCTTTCTCTCTCTCTCTCTCTTCTTTCCTTTCTTACGTTACTTACTCTTCTTTCCTTTCTTACCTTTCTTACTCTTTTTCCCTTTCTCTCTCTCTCTCTTCTTTTCCTTTCTTACCTTACTTACTCTTCTTCCCTTTCTCTCTCTCTCTCATTTTTCCTTTCTTACCTTTCTTACTCTTCTTCCCTTTCTCTCTCTCTCTCTCTTCTTTCCTTTCTTACGTTACTTACTCTTCTTTCCTTTCTTACCTTTCTTACTCTTTTTCCCTTTCTCTCTCTCTCTCTCTCTTCTTTCCTTTCTTACGTTACTTACTCTTCTTTCCTTTCTTACCTTTCTTACTCTTTTTCCCTTTCTCTCTCTCTCCCTCTTCTTTCCTCTCTTAGCTTACTTACTCTTATTCTTACTTTACTCCTCTTTTACCTTTCTCTCTTTACTGCCCCTTCCCTCCCTCTCACTCTTTCGCTTTCTTTCCTTCCCTCCTACGCATCACTACTCAGTTTTTTTAGCTTTCCGTCAGTATAGCACTTTCTCTAATCATAACGAAATCCTATCTCTCACTTTCTCTCTCATTTCTTCGTTTTCTTTTACCTCCTCTCATAAATATTTTATAGCTTTTCATATCTTACCCCTCCGTACATTTTTTTTTTTTGAATTTTAGTCTTCGCCTAACCCAGGTACATATGAGAGTCATCTAAAAAACAACTGACCTCAGTAGCATGATCGATAATGCGGCGGACTTGGAAACTGGAGGTCGGTGATTCAATTCCCGGTTTCAGCGTGGTTTTAATAAAGCGAGTTTGAGTAATAAAAAAAAAATGCTCCAATTTTTATTTTTACTATTATCTATTATAATTGGAATTTCTTTTTAATCTTATATAAAAACAAAAAAAAGGACTGCCTACCTATGTTTGTTTGTTTGTTAGTTTGTCCGGAGTTGTTTAGCCAAAACGGTAAGAGATAGCGAAAAATGTCTCAGATTTGACCCCCTCAAAACCATTATAGTTTTGTCCAGAAAAATTATAAAAAGTTCAAAAAGGCATTGCTGTCCAGCAGTACGGCCATGCCTTAGTAAATTTGAAATTTAGTCCCGTTGTAAATCACGGTCAAACGGCTAGTCTATAATATAAATCATATTGTACTAATCCTAAAAAAAATTGCTTTCTCTTTCTTCTATTAACGTTTTTCTTATTATCTTCCCTTTTGCTCATCGTTTGTGTTATCCCCTATTTTTCTGAAACTTTTATTTTCTTAACAATATACCTAATTCTTCTTTTGATGTTTTCCGCTTGTCTTTATTTCATTCAAAACTTTTCATTTCAAATCTTCAGATGTTTTAAAGCGTTGAACATTAAACTTCAGTTCTTGATAAGAGATATAATTACAAAGAAGACTAATTTATAAATTGCTCTGAAAGTTATGTATTTATATTATGCACTTGGGTACTAGTTATCTATTTATGTACATAGGTACTAGGTAACTACACTGAGTCACAAATTTAGCGGAACACATAGTTTTCTTCTCGTATAACGCATGTGTATTTCTTCAAGAAATATGAAAACATTTTCATATTTCTTCTAATTGAGGAAATCACACAAAAATTGGTACAGAGGTAGCAAAAACATGAAAGCCAATTTTCAGAATTGAATAAAGTGGTCCTCATTGTCAACCTTTCCCACGCAAAGTGCAAAAAAAAATTGGTCTTCAATGATTTTTCAAAATTTCTTTTTTTTTTTTGGTTAGGCACTTTAACCAATTACTAATATGGTCGTTCGTGCCGATCCTCTCAAGCTCTACATGAGGTGAAGGAGATTGGAACTTCTTAGAAAGGACATCAGTACGTCCACTTCACTGGTACAGTTCATTAAAGATGGTTTATTTCGGATTAAGAGTAATATTGTCTTGCTTTATGAGTACATAAATCCTCATTCCTTGTCTCAAAAATGTTGAGTCTTGATGATGGACACGTCATTTTTTCTCTGAATATACATATCATTATTATATCTAATTATTAATTTAGAACCAAGTTATGTACTATAAATAATTGAATAAATACTAATATAATTTTAGCCAAGTCTGTGATGTCTATAAGACTATCAATAATAAATTCAATATTGTGTTTATATCAAAGGCATTGGGTGGTAATATCTTTGTGAACTCCATAGCCCGCGCCGCCCAAAAGAAAACTTCTAAAGGAAATCTTTTGTCCCTCTTTTATTTCTAATTTTATGACTTTTATTTTTCTATGTGCCAAAAATATTTGCCTTGGACCTTAGACCTTTTTATTTTACGATAAACTTCCGGTTTCCTGAACAACTTTGAGCATTATTTTCTTTTAAATGTTTATTCCATAAAATAATGCCATCTCTCTCTTTCCTTTTAAATTTATTTCTGTTTTTCTCCCCTCCTTTTCTTGTTTGTTTTTTCTTTCTTTCTTGAACCATATTCAGTCTCCTAGTCTTAATTCTTTACAATAACTTTCTCAACTACTTTATGTATTTCTTTGTTTCTAATAGCTCCCACAACTTTTGTATCTCCTCGGCTGTTTGTCTCTCTATTTATTTTCATATTTTCTTTCTCTAATTCTCCTCTATTTTATTAATTAACTAATAGTAAGAAATATCAGCATTTTCTGTCCTGAATTAATATTTAATCTGCTATCTCGTAAAAAATATATCGTGAAGAAACATTTGTAAACTAGTTTATAATTATCTTTTTTTCTCTTCCCTCCCAAAATCTATGTACCTTCATATTTCTCTACCTCCCATTTTATAAGACATCTCTATTTTTTGACTTTTTCTCTCTTTATTAAGTAAGTAATAAGTAATAAGTATATTTATTGAACGGGAATAACCCTATATAAGAATACAAACATGGGAAACATGAAATGGTAACACTAATGAAAATAGTAAAAATAAATCACAAGTATAAGTTTTAAAAAATATCACAGTAAAATGCAAAAAATTAAGTTGTCACAATAAAAAAAAAAAAAAATTAAATAAAATAAAACATGATAATTAAGATACTTTTGTATCTATGTCAAAAGAGCTAAACCTCTTTTTGTCAAAAAGTAAACAAATAAACACAAAATAAAAGTGTTATAAATTTAAAAGTCAAAACTCTTATCGGCATTAGCAGCACGGAGCATCCTATTAATTGGTGAGTGGTACAGGTAATTTGTACCACAGGATGTCGCATAAAATGTGATGGATCTCCTCAGCCTCCTATGACAGTCTAGAGAAACTGAAGATAGCAGAGTGTTACAATCTACAGAGCCAGAAAGCAACTTTTTTTTATTTCTTTCTATTTATCTCCTTCTCTCTTTTCACACCTCTTCCCTATTACTTCCGATGATTTTCTAATACATATTTTAAAAAAAATAATATAATCCCGGTAAACGGGCTTGTATTAACGGAAAGAATCCTGTTTACAAATTACAAAAGTAAAAATATTTAGGTACATGAAAAATATAGTGACATTATGAAAGATTTAAAGAACAAATGAATTTTTAAAACAACGAAAAGTAAAAAATAAAATAGGTGATACCAAATAAAATATTCTTCTTCAAGAAAAATTATCAAATGAATGAAATAAACTAAAGTAAAATAAATTAAAATGACTAGAAAGATAGAAAAATAAAGATAAATAAAGATAGAAAGATATTAGAAATCAGAAGTATTGTATTTTTGTATTTGCTTATCTCTCTCTCTTTTTTCCATTTTTTTTCTTTCTATTTATCTCTCTCTCTCTTTTAACCTTTTTTATTTATCTCTTTCTCTCGTTTATAAACTTTTTTTCTCTTTATCTCTTTCTCTCTTTTTTCTTTTTCCTTATCTCATTCTCTCTTTTTTCCATCTGTTTTCTTTCTATTTATCTTTTTTTCTCTTTTTCCATCATTTTTCTTTCCATTTACCTATCTCTTCCTCTCTTTTTAATTTTTTTTTTCTTCCATTTATCTCTTTCTCTATTTTTACATCTTTTTTTATCTCATTTTTTCCTTATACATCACCCTCTTTCTGTTTCCACCCCTCTCTCTTTCTCTCTCTCTCTCTCTGTCATTACACATGTCTCTTTTACCTACCTGTTCTTCTTCTTCTTTTCTCCTCTCTTTGACTTTAGGGTAATTAAGTCAACTTTTTTCTCTCTTTATTCTTCAAATTAAGGTAAACTTGGGTTCGCCTATCCCTAATGAAGTTTGCAAATATTTATACATGCCATTCTAAATGATAAAAGAAAGCTAATGTCTTACCTAAAGGGCGGGGTTATCGTCTGTGGCGATTTCTTCCACCCAACATAATTAGTCGAACAATGCGTAGAGAGAGAGAAACAGCGAGAGAGAGAAAGAGACAGAGACAGAAAGAAAAAGGGAGAGAGAGATAAAGAGAGAGAGAGAGAAAGAGAGAGAGAGAGAAAGAGAGAGAGAGAAACAGAGAGAGAGAGAGACAATGAGAGAGAGGGAGAAAGAGAGAAAGGGAAGTGGGGAGAGAAAGGACAATAGAGTGAAAGAGATTGGAAGGTAATTTCATGGGCAGAGGGAAGAACAGTAGAAAAAAAGATAGAGACAGAAAAAGTGAAAAAAGACAAAATATTGGGAGAATTTGTGTGTGTGAGAGAGAGAGAGAGAGAAAGAGAGAGAGACAATGAGAGAGAGGGAGAAAAAAAAGAGAGGGAGAAAGAGAGAAAGGGAAGTGGGGAGAAAAAGGACAATAGAGTGAAAGAGATTAAAGGGGAACAGTTTCAAAAAAGAAGAAAAAAATGAAAGTAGAAGAAGACAAATCTGAGATTGACAATGACCTAGTAACTATTGATAAGACCAAAATCTGTAAAAAAAAAAATTAAAAAAATATATAAAACACCTTTCAAAAGCTCTCATAATTAACTATTATTATGCTTTTATTACCAGCCTCCGTGGCGTAACGGTTGTGACTACTGCCCGTAGTCCAGAGATCCTTTGTTCGATTCCCGGTTGGAGCAGACTTTTGGCACAGAAAATTTTGTCCCCTCCGAACATGTGAGGCTGGCGATTCCGGTCCCACCCAGGCTAGGTTAGGTTAATGTGGGTAGCTGGTTCGATTCCCAGCGAATGGAGGGTGAAACCCCCGTCCTGTCTACCTCAAGTCAGGATGTTAAAACCAAATAGAATCAATGGACATGAAAGGAGCCTAGACATTGGATCTGGGCGTCCATATAATCCTCTCACCACCGTGATTTAGGTATCTATACCTGTCTCACGGACACGAAATTATTATTATTACTATTATTTGCAAGATAATAATAATTTGTAAATCTGTCTTACGACAGGTATCAGTACAATCGTCTCCAGAGTTCTCTATCTTGTGCATTTGTCTTCATCTCTTCGTATGATCTTCCTTGCATGATGTCAGTCAACATTCCGAACTTCTTTCTTCCTCTATTCTTGGTTCCAATGATTTCTCCTTCTATTATTCTTCTTTGTATACAATCCCTTCTCAGTATGTGTCCAATCCAGTTTGCTTTTCTTTTCCTTATTGCCTTCAAGATGACTCTGTTTTCCCCAACTCTTCTCAAAACTTCTTCATTTCTAACCCGGTCCGACCACTTGATGTTTTCAATCCTTCTCCATAACCACATTTCGAAGCTTTCTAAATATTTTTCTTCTTTCTTTCTGACTGTCCATGTTTCCGAGCCGTACAACACAATACTCCAAATATAACACTTAGCAAATCTCTTTCTGATCTTCAATGGGATTTTTCTTGCTGTAAGCAGATCTTTCAGTTTAATAAATGATGTTTTTCCCATTGCTATTCTGCTTCTAATTTCATTGGTGCAACTGCCGTCTGAGTATATCATACCTCCCAAATATTTAAAGTTGGTGACCTGTTCTAGTTCTTCACCTTCTAGTTTTATTTTCACAATTCTTTCTTCTTTGCCTATTCTCATTACCTTAGTCTTTCCAACATTGATTTTCATATCATACTTCTTTCCGATGGAACTTATGTTTGTTATCATCTTTTCTAGTTCTTCTTTGCTCTCTGCTAGTACGGCTTGGTCGTCAGCGTATTTTATATTTTTAATGTTGTTGTTTCCCACACATATTCCTCTGGAGTTTTTCAATGCTTCATCTATGAGTTTTTCAGCATATAGGTTGAAAAGCGATGGTGACATATTACAACCTTGTCTAACTCCTCTCCCAATCAATATATCATCTGTTTCATCATCTTCGACTCTCACAACCACTCTTTGTCCTTTGTAAAGCTCTCGGATCAATCTTCTCTCTTTCCAATCGATGTCAATGTCTTTCAGTATTTTTAGCAGGGTGTTCCAATGAACACGATCAAAAGCTTTTTCCCAGTCGATAAAACAAACGTACATTTCTCTGTTAACTTCCAGCATCCTTTCGCTTAGCATTCTGACACATCCCATCGCATCCCTCGTCCCTTTACCTTTCCTGAATCCAAACTGATCTTCTCCCAGATGTTCTTCAATTTTGTTCTCAATTCTTTTAAGTATTATTTTCGTGATGATCTTTGTTAGGTGGCAGATAAAACTTATTGTTCTGTAATCTTTACAGTGGACGGCATTAGGTTTTTTGGGTAACGGAACTAGAATCGTTTTTAACAGTTCTTCTGGCCATTTTCCAGTATCGTATATTTTGTTGATAAGGTTAGTTACTCTAGAAATACCATGGGACCCAAGAGCTTTAAATGCTTCTGATGGTATATTGTCTTTCCCTAATGCTTTGTTGTATTTCATTTCTTTGATGGCCTTTTCAACTTCTTCTTCATCTATTCTGTATCCTATGTTATCTCGGTCACATTCTTCTTTTTTCCCAAGTTCATTCATATCTACATTCGCGTTTGCATTGTACAGTTCTTCGACATATTTCATCCAAACTTCTTTATTTTCTTCAATGCTTTCAGTAATATTTCCATCACATTTTAGCAAACCTTTTTTACCAATGGATTTTGGTTTGGTCTTTATTAAGGATTTTGCTGTTCTGTATAATTCTTCGGTTTTATTAAACTTCTCTAGTTCTTCTATTTTTTTTTTTTTTTGCCCCCCAGGGGGTAATATCTGACAGCACGAGTTTCCCAAATATGGACACGTACAGTGTACATCTTTTGGAACAAGATGCAGTTGGATGTTTACGGGGAGTAACGACCCTGGGGCCCCAGTTCACCTGAGCTGATGGTGTAAAATTATACAACAAGCGCCCTTTTGTGTTGCTCTATTTCATCAAATGTCAGAATTTGATGAATGATAGTAACATAACTGGAAGTCGGAGGCTATGTACCTGATGGTCTTCTATTGCCAAGACGTCTCAGGAAGTAATAATATCAAGAAAAAAATAATATTATGAACACAAAGCTGAAGAAGGACTCCTATTGCAGCGGATAACACCAATGCAGTCGGGGATGTACAAAGCAAAGGAATACTAGTACATCTTTTCAGCCCTTTCCATTCCTAGTTTCGCACAGTCGTGCCCAGATTTTTCTCATGAAATGGACAATCCTGGGATGAAATTTTCCGGAGGTAAAAATGGTTCGCACTCGGATCTCCGGGCGGCCACATTATCAGGAGCTTCAGGTCACAAGATAAATCAAAAGAATTACAAAAACAAAATCAATGAGATAAAACCAATGAGAATAGGAACGTGGAACGTCAGGACTATGAATAAATCTGGAAAGTTGGAGAACTTAATCAAAGAGATGGAGACATACAACATTGATATTCTTGGACTTGGAGAGGTGAGGTGGCCTGGAGAAGGAGAAAAGGAAACTGATGATTACAAGATAATATACAAAGGAGGAGTTAAGAAAGAGCGTGGTGTTGGTTTCATCTTTAGGAAAGAGCTGAACAGAAACGTTATGAAAGTGATACCAAAAAGTGACAGAGTCATTGCGATGAAAATAAGAAGTGATCCAATCAACACATTAATCATTCAAGTTTACATGCCTACATCGGATGCCAGTGACGATACAGTTGATGAAGTTTACCAGCAGATTGAAGAAATCATTGATGAAAACGGAAAAGGACAGATTAGAACATTGATTACTGGAGATTGGAACAGTGTGGTTGGCGAAGGAAGAGTTGGAAGCATAGTGGGAGATCATGGATTGGGGAGAAGAAATGAGAGAGGAGAGAAGCTCATAGAATTTTGTGAACAAAATAGATTGTGGATTTCGAACACTTGGTTCAAGCAACACAAAAGACGGCTTTATACTTGGAAAAACCCCGGAGACAGTAAAAGATTTCAAATAGATTTCATATTAATTAACCAGAGATTCAAGAATAGTATTAAAAACTCAAAAACATACCCTGGAGCCGACATATTCTCAGACCATAATCTCTTGGTAGCTGATGTAAAAACAAAACTAAAACATATGAAAAGAAAGCAAATCACCAAGAAATGGAACATTGAAAAACTAAAAACAGATAAGGAATCAAAGTCTTTTACAGAGAAAGTTGAAGATAAACTGAAGAAAAGCCCACCAAAAGATAATACCAATGAAGAATGGAAGTCAATCAAAGAAACAATAGAGGGAGCTTTGGAGGAGCATATTGGTCTGAGATCAACTAAGAACAGAAAAGCGTGGATAACACAAAGTATGCTGGACAAGATAGAAGAGAGAAAGAAATGGAAACATGTGAAAACGGAATATGGGAAAAGCCAGTACAGGAAGTTAAACAATGAACTGCGAAGAGAAACTGATAAAGCCAGAGAAGAATGGATGAACAAACAGTGTGAAAAAATAGAAGAACTAGAGAAGTTTGCAAGATAGAGATACCATATTTGATAAGAGCTGACTACCTTCGTGGTTAGGATTCAAACCACTATCCTGTGTGTCCATAAACTTTGCATATTGTCATACAGGTGGCTAAAGACACAAAGTACAATTTTGGTGTATTATTTGTACATAAAAAGCACATATTGCCATTAAAAAGTTCGTTTTTAATATTGTATAATGTGTTCGCATTTACCCCCGTCAGGCGGAGGTAAATGCGAACAGGCGGGGGTAAATAAGAACACCACTAAACAGATACTACAGAATGCACAAAACTATTTATAATGCACCATTAGAATGCTAAATAAGTCTATATACCAAAAAAATCACAAGACATGGATTTTACAAAAAACAACTCAGGGTTACAGATATGTTTATAAAATGTAGCTCAAAATCGTTCGTAATTACCCCCCTTGACCCTAGAAGGTAATTTCATGGGCAAAATTGAAAAAAAGACAAAATATAGGAAGAATTTGTGTGTGTGTGTGTGTGTGTGTGTGTGTGTGTGTGAGAGAGAGAGAGATTGATAGAGAGAGAGAGAGAGAGAGAGAGAGAGAGAGAGAGAAAGAAAAAGAAAGAAGGGAACTCGCCTAGAATTATCATTATTATTTCCCTGGGTGTCTTCTCTCATGGGTGTGAGGCACCCCCAAAACTGAGTTCTTATTATTCTCACTCTGCTCCATGTTCCGAGAGGGGGGGTGGGGGGGGGAAGCTGTTTCAACTGTGTAGAATCACGAGTTTCAGCCTCAAAATGTTTTAACGACTTTCGAGCGTTACAGGTGGCAGATGGTTTTCTCCTTTCCTAGTCATTAACTTGGAGGTTTTATTTTGTGGCTTGTCTAACAAGTTGTACAGCTGTCCCCTTCTTTCTAACACTTTCTCTTTCCCTCC
>CM044964.1:1871783-1922804 GCA_024516035.1 Bactericera cockerelli | reverse complement strand
CTCCGAACATGATGAGGCAGGGCGATTCCGGGCCCTACCATGCTGGATGAGGTTCATGTGGGTGCTGGTACGATTCCAGCGAATGGAAGGTAAAACTCCCGTCCTGTCTACCTCAAGTTTAGGACGTTAAAACCCAAATAGAATCACAATTTGGACATGAAAGGAGCCTAGACATTGGTCTGGGCATCCATAGAAATCCTCTCAGCCACCGTGATTTAGTGATAATCAATTACCTATCTCACGGACACGGAATTAAATATTACCAACTAGTCTAAACCCAAGTAAATGGAGGAATAACCTGATGGTTGTAACGATTAATGTTAGGGGTTGGTGTGGAAGAGATTGCCGTTGGACAATACCGCCCCTTTAGTTAGGACATAATATGTACATAGAAAAAATTATAGGAAACATACATTATTATTGTTTCATTTTTGTAATTTGGTAAATAGAAATATTTTAAGGTTTTAAAAAATACAAATAAATAAATAGTTATTTGAATGATGGCATATAAAATACATGGTGCAATGGTAAAAATAATGAATAATGACATTCCATCGACTACGTAACTACTAACTACCAATACCAAATATACTAACTATACTAAACTTAGTTATTCGGTTCTTCGTATCCGTTCGACGGCATATTTCATGTTCTGATTATTTTAAATTTTTCCAATGTCTCACAGATTCTGAAATTTTCTATATAAAAGAAACTAGGACATTTTGTAATAAAAAAATAGAGAAAAAAAACATTAGTTTTCCTATTTCCTTATATTCTTTTTTTTTTTTTAGTATCTTCTTTTATTATTTATTAAACATAAAACATTGCATCGATAACTCCCAAAAATGAAGCTACGTTTCCTCTCTGGGTTTCCTCTGAAAACTAAAAACCTCAAAACTATACACCTCGTTTGACGTTGCTTAACTTGAATGACTGAATGAGATCTGGTGTATTTAACGTGCCATTAACCCTTACTATCCGGATTTGTATAATTAAACAACATTGAAATATGTATGTTCAACATAATTGTGTCTCATATAGCTGTCTCTCATTTGCTTACTTCTCAAAATTATAATGTGTAAATACAGGCTAACTCTCTCTCTCTTCTCTTCCACCCAAGTATGTCACGTAACTTTGAAAACAGTGACAGTATACAGGAATATTATAAAATATACATATTTACATATTATTTGGAAGTATACTAAGACCGTGGCATGTGCATACACTTATACAGGGTGTCTGTAGCATGTGCTGTGCATACACATATACAGGAATATTATATGGGGTATACATTGTATTCAGAAGTCAACACATTATACAGGAGTGTGACATATGGTGGAGCATGGTGTACGGTGACTAAATGCTAATTTTCTGCCACTAGAATGAGGAGGAATTTGACTTAGGAGGGACTGATGAAGGAAGAGAAAGAGAGGGAGATAAATACTTGGAGAGAAAAAGAGCTAGTACGAGAGCGAGAGAGAGAGAGAGAAGAGAAGCTGAGAGAGGGAGAGAGAGAGAAGCTGAGAGAGATAGAGAGAGAAAAGCTGAGAGAGGGAGAGAGAGAGAGAGAGAGAGAAAAGCTGAGAGAGGGAGAGAGAGAGAGAAAAGCTGAGAGAGGGAGAGAGAGAGAGAGAAGCTGAGAGAGAAAGAGAGAGAAAAGCTGAGAGAGGGAGAGAGAGAGATAATTAAAGAGAGAAATAGAGAAAGAGAAAGAAACAGGGAGAGAGAAGGAGAGGGAGAGAGCAGCTGAGAGAGGGAGAGAGAGAGAGAGAGAGAGAGATAAGAGAGACCAATGGGCATCCTAATATGGAGCAGGAAATCCTTTACTCCGCTGGGGATCGAACACAGGACACTGTGCTTAGTGGCGAGTACGGGTAAAGTTTTTAAAGGAGACATATTTTCTTGCATTGGAGAAATTAAGAGTTATTTAAGTTATCATATTTGTGTTAATTATAATCATAATATCACAATTACTCAAACTAACTTCACTAAATAACAGATTTAGCCCATTTTTTTATTTTTTAAATTCTTCCAATAATTGTGCACTGGGCAGAATACCCAAAATTGATGTAGTATTCCCTCGTTGAATATCGAGGGAATGCCATTGTTTCAGGTTTTCTTGACTTGGAACTTGAACCACCGACCTCCAATTTACCACCGCCACCGCCTTAGGTCGGTGTATACTTATTTACTAATGATGACATTATATTTTATGATTATATATTTCATTACTTTTACTGGTAGGTAATATTATGATGGTCACACAGATCTTCATGACAATGTGTGTACCGCTGCTTCTCTTGTATCTCTTTTACATTTTGCTGAAACATTGTCCACATTATTATTAAACACTCTATTAGATATAAACATATATGCCAAGTACAAATAATAATCGTAACAATGAAAAAAATGAAATAAATATATACAGTAAAATAATAATAATAATAATAATAATAATGCTTTTTCTTTGTGTTATTATGTCACAATTTTAGTGGGTAGCGCAGAATCATAGGACTTTATCACTTTAATTTACAATATCTTGTATTATTTTTTTGCCTAAGATTCTGCCACTGGTCGCTGCTTCACATTAAAGCAGCTACTCATTTTTCCTCACGAGGTATGAGTGGACCCCGAACATCCAAGTACAGAGCAGAAAAAATCCTCCCCCGCTGGGAATCGAACCCAGGTCACCATGTGTGCAATGCCTAGCGCGCTAACTCGCTCTGCCACAGTGACTACTATATATACAGTAAAAAGGAAATAGAATAGAAAAATATACATAATCATTTGTCCTTACTGAAGGGCGGTGTTATTATCTTTGGCAATCTCTTCCACCCAAACCTAAAATAAATTTACACCTGCTATAATTTAGTGATCGTCGAAAGCGCTTTGTCCCAGCATAAATTTTTGATATTTTTATTTGATAATCATTTTTATATTTAAAACTATCAGTCCTAGTAAATACATTGTCTCCATAAAGTCCCACTCGGTGAAACTTTATAGCTACCCTGTATTATTTACGTACTAAAGTATAAACTTCAAATATTCAAATTAACAAAACTTCACATCAGTTTAATGTAGGTACGTATCTTTTTTCTAAGTATTTATTTTTACGACCAAAAGATGGTTTTTTCTCGTCACCTCATTATTTTTTGCACCTACATAATGATCTTTGAAACATGATATCATAAACTTGAGTTATTAAAACTTTCCCTCAAGTAAGGGAGAGGTAAGGAAAAGGACTCGTAGTTTCAGAGATCATTTCTAAAGTTAAGTACACACAAATAAAAAAAAACATAAATTCTACGAAGAGAATACTTCTTATTCGTAGAAAAACAAATAAAAAAAGACGAACAAAATATACGAGTGGAAACGAGGGGAAAAAATTATAGCAAAAAAAGAAAAAAAAAAAAAAAAAAAGATGAACAAATACAGGGTGTCCCACCAAACTTGGACACCTCAAATTACTCGGCCCCTGAAAGAGTTTTTGAAAAATAAAAAATCTAGGGTACATGTGCTAATTATGCGGTTTTAGTTATGAAATTTTTTTTATACAGGGTGGTTCAAAAGTCAGAAATTGAGGTGTCAACTTTCGATTTTTAAATGGATCGACCTGAATTTTATTTGATAATTTTACTTCTAAATGATTTCTGAGTACTTTTTTAAACAAAAATATTACATACAGGGTGGTTTTTTTTCGACCAATTTTTTTTCTAAATCTTGAATAACTCAAGTTCGGTTAATTTTTTCGATAATAAGAATAGAATGTGTTTGTGTAATGAATACACGCACTTTCAATTGGCATCAAAAAAATTTATACAGGGTGGTTCACAAGTGAAATAATGACTTGATTTTTTTAAAACCGAGTTTTTTTAATTTTTTATTTAGGATTAATAATTCTCGTCTAATTTTACACACTTTTCGTTAGTCATATCGAAAAACAAAACTAAAGTGTTGTACAGGGTGAGACATAATTTTTTTGTAACACCCTGTATATGGGCAGTCAAAGAGACGCAAAATTCAATATAAAGACTAAATATGCAAGAAAAACTTTGATTTTTAATTAAACTAAAAAGTTATGGTGTTTTAACTAATATTGTCGCATGGACCACCCTGTAGATATTTTCTTAAACCATCATATGGGTAGTCGAAACTGTCTAAAATTCAACGAGGAGTCCAAATCTGAAAGAAAAAAAATGAATTCAAAAAGCCATGCTCAATTTTGTGTCTACACCTACCTACTTATTATTTCAAGTTTTAAAATCATTCAGTGTGGACACCAAATTGAAAATGGCTTCAAATTCGTGTTTTTTACTTGTTTTTCCCACATGATTCGAAGTGTTCGTTAAATTTTATACAACTTAGAGTACCTACATGATAGTTTAAGAAAATATCTACAGGGTGGTCCATGCGACAATATTAGTAAAAACACCATAACTTTTTTGTTTAATTAAAAATCAAAGTTTTTCTTGCATATTTAGTCTTTATATTTAATTTTGCGTCTCTTTGACTGCCCATATACAGGGTGTTACAAAAAAATTATGTCTCACCCTGTACAACACTTTAGTTTTGTTTTTCGATATGACTAACGAAAAATGTGTAAAATTAGACGAGAATTATTAATCCGAAATAAAAATTAAAAAAAACTCGGTTTTAAAAAAAATCAAGTCATTATTTCACTTGTGAACCACCCTGTATAAATTTTTTTGATGCCGATTGAAAGTGCGTGTATTCATTACACAAACACATTCTATTCTTGTTATCGAAAAAATTAACCGAACTTGAGTTATTCAAGATTTAGAAAAAAAATTGGTCGAAAAAAAACCACCCTGTATGTAATATTTTTGTTTAAAAAAGTACTCAGGAATCATTTAGAAGTAAAATTATCAAATAAAATTCAGGTCGATCCATTTAAAAATCGAAAGTTGACACCTCAATTTCTGACTTTTGAACCACCCTGTATAAAAAAAAATTCATAACTGAAACCGCATAATTAGCACATGTACCCTAGATTTTTTTATTTTTCAAAAACTCTTTCAGGGGCCGAGTAATTTGAGGTGTCCAAGTTTGGTGGGACACCCTGTATACGAGAAAAAACGGCTGAAAATGAGAGAGAAAAAAATGATAGTAAAAAAAACAAGGAAAAAGACAGTCGATGTAAAGGCACATGATTATGATTATGTATGGAAAGGGAAAAAAAAGTTTTAACATCGTTATAAAAAAGTCAACCGAAGAAATGATCAAGTGGAGTGAGCTGAAGTCAAGAAGGTAAGAGAAGACATGGAAATTGGTCTTGTTTGATAAAAATCATGTCTTGACGTTAGCGAAAAAAATAAGATGAAAATAGCAACAATAAGTAAGAGAAAACTTTTGAGAAGATAAGAATTATTGTAAAAGTGAAGGAGTACTCTTACAGAGAATTCCGCTTGTATAAGGTTCGGTGGTATCGAGATTATCAAGAAAAAAAAGAAAAGACAATTATTTTTATTATTTTACACTTTAATAAATTATAAATGACATATATACAAACAGATAATTAAAATTAATATACAATGTAAGAAAAGAAAAAAAAGTTGGAAAAAATCAGCATTGGCTTGGTTCTGTGGGCCCTTGTCAATTCTTCGACTCCTTGTAAAGACAGTGGTAGAACTGCTGAGTCATTCCTCCACTGTCTGGCTACCATCGCTCACGATGACGTCACCCTATGATGATGATGATAATGAAAAGAAAAAGCTGGAGTTCTTACGAAACGATGCGATGATCTATTGCACAATTCGCACATAATATGTGGTCCAGAACGGCCAGTTCTTGTTCTGTCATTCAAGTTAAGCAACTTCCTGCGGTGCTAGAACTTGGATCGTTCACTATTCAAATTCAAACTCTCGTGATGCTAGTCAGCCCCGCTTAGACTGGGTGAGGTTAATTTGAGTAGCTGATTTGTGAGTTTCCGGTCAATGGAGGGTAAACTTTCTTCGTAATATGACCATGCAGTTGAAAGCAACGTTAATCCAAAATTTATACTGCCCGATGAGGACTATTAGAGTACCATTATTCCAGCAGTAAGCCCAAGACATATTATTATGTGTTAAAAATTCCAAATGGGAGGATAACTTGTCATGTTCCGGCTGGGTTTTGAACCCACGACCTCTCGAACCTCTGGATTCACAGAGTGCCGCCTTTACCACTGAGATACCGGGACAGACAAATTAGACAAATGATGCGTCCAAAGATGTTATCAGCTCAACTTTGAATAAAACAGAGAAAAAATAATACTTTCTTTACATTATAGGTAAAAGAAAGTAAAAATGCACTTTGAATAGAGCATACAGCAACACTTTAAAAAAAAGCACCATTGTATTTCATTGCCTGTATCAAGTGGATTCACAAGTTGTGTATGCAACACCTTGTCATCCGAAACTCCGCCATTTCATTGTGTAGCAGAAGTGTATCGGGAGGATTTCTAAATGCATCAGCAAGGGAAAATGCAGAGCTCCATTATCATGCAGCAAGCATCGCCGATGATAATACAAGTCGGAAGAATAAACTGCTGACTTGAGGTATTAAAAGATTTGAAATATTGCTGAGATCTACTGAAGAGACTATGGAAAGACTAAGAAGACGAGTGAGAGAAAAAGGAGACTGAAGAATCGCAAAATGATGGAGAAGACGACACGGGAAGATACTGAATATAATGAGCGGGACAGGACGGAAGGAACAATGGAAGAAAAAGGTAAACTAAAATATGAGGGGATAGATTAAGAAAGCAGGAAAAGCACTATAGATGATAGGAAGAAGAGTGAGTGAGATAGGTGATATGTTTGTTCTAATACAACTTAATAGGTATAGAAATGAAATAGTAAATACACCATTTTATTTACAAGAACAGTAGTAGGAAAAACGTTTATTTCGGAAGTCAAATCTAGAATGACAGAACTTGGGGAAAAGTTCCCAGCAGATCAAATATTGTTCAGCCAGTATACATCAGTCTTCCCCCCTATAATGTGTGGACCGCATCTGGTCCACATGTCGCCGCCAGACCCTCCCATCATCCAGCAACACCCAGTAGTGGAGAGATCCCTCCTTTCTTTGAACACTACCAAATTTCCACTTGGAATCTCTAGTGTAGTTCCTGACTTGAACTCGATCGTTAACTTGAAAACTTCTCGAGACAGTGTAAGTTCTACTCTCAGGAACAAGAGATACTCTTGGCTTCATGATAACATCCAGTCTTGTCCTCACATCTCTTCCAAGCATGAGCACGTATGGACTCATCCCCTCTGCGTTTGGAATTTTTCTTAACTGCATAAGAAGTCGGGCTAATTTTAGGTGGACATCTCCCGGCTCATCAGACATACAATGAAGATAATTTTTCACAGTCTGCACCGACCTCTCAGCTTGCCCATTTGATGAAGGATGAAACACAGCGGAAAACTTATGAACGACACCATTGCTCTCTAGAAAGTTTTTAAACAAATAGGAAGTAAATTGAGGTCCATTATCCGACACTAGTACCGGACAGATACCAAAATTTGTAAAAAGCCGTCGCAGCTCCCTGATGCAAAAGTCCGTAGTGGTTGACTTCGTAGGAATTACTTCAACCCATTTGCTAAAGGAGTCAACTACTATGAAATAGAACAACCCATTAACTGGACCAGCAAAATCGATGTGAACTCGCTGCCATGGCTCCTTTGCGGGCTCCCAAGGGTGACACTGAACTTTGGGCGGGTTATTTTGTTTTTCACAGCAATATTTACATTTCCTCACGGATTCTTCTATATCTCTATCTATATTTTTCCAATAGCAATAACACCTTGCCAGCGCTTTCATTCTTACCATACCCAAGTGTCCAGTGTGAAGCTCTTGTAATACACTAGTTCGCAAGGGAGCTGGTATCATCACACGGGTACCTTTTAGTAAACATCCGTCCTGCAATGTAATTTCGGTATTTTCGTAGCCCAGCGACTTCAAACATTTGCCTGTCTCCAGTGCATCCAAAATCATTTTCAAATCAGGATCTAGTTGTGTTTCCTGTTGAATAGTTTGATATGAAATGCTATTTAGTGTTTTTATTTGATTAGCTTGGAACTTGTAGGTCTGATCTGTAATATTAGGATCGGTATTTTCAGTAGGAAAACGGGAAAGAAAATCTGCATTACAGTGCTCACTGGTTCTTTTATACTCAATGGTGTAATCGAATCCTGATAAGAACAGCGCATAGTGTAACATTCTGGTAGCCGACAGTGCAGGTAACGTCTTCAAAGGATTGAATATTGTGGTCAACGGTTTATTATCTGTAATAAGAATAAATTTCCTACCGTACACATATTGAAAGAATCGTTTGATGCCCCAGTAAATCGCCGTCGCTTCTCTGTCTATCTGACTGTAGTTTCTCTCGCAGGCAGTAAGAGATCTGGACGCAAAGGCAATCGGCCTCTCAGAACCATCTGGGTACCTATGCGATAGGCAAGCGCCTAGACCGACAGGGCTGGCATCAGTGGCTAAAGTAATTGTAAGATCCGGGTTATAGTGAACCAACACATTTTCATTACATATTTCTTCTTTTACCATTTCAAAACTTTTCTGACACCCGGTTGTCCACGTGAACTTCCTGCCTTTGCGAAGCAACTGATTTAATGGATTCAGTATGGTTGCTAAGTTTGAAATAAATTTATTATAATAGTTTGCCATTCCTAAAAATGTTCGGAGTTCAGAAACATTTTCTGGGCGCTTTGCGTTTTTAATGGCTAAAACTTTGTCTTCCATTTTGTGCAAGCCATGTTCATCAATTTTATGTCCCAGGTAATGAATACTTTTTTGGAAAAATTTACATTTGTCCCTGTTTAGAGTTAAATTCTGGGATTGTATTAAGTTTAACACAGTATTCAATCTAATTAGAAGTTCATTGTATGATGCACCCTGTATGATGATGTCATCGAAAAAACATTGTACACCGGATAGACCCTGTAATAATTTGTCCATATATTGTTGCCATAGTCCTGGGGCTACTTTCACTCCGAACATAAGTCGGTTTACCCTGTATACACCCTTGTGCGTACTTAAACTCTGAAGAATGGCACTCTCTTCGTTCATTTGGTAATGTAAGTAGGCTTTGCTCAGATCTAAAGTGCAGAAGAACTTACCCCCGTTCATTTGAGAAAATATATCGTCTATCCTAGGAATGGGATAGTTCACGTCCTGGATACATTTGTTAAGTGTTACCTTATAATCGGCACAGATCCTGATATCACCATTGGGTTTGTCAATGGGTACAATAGGGGTTCCCCACTCAGAGTGCTCGATCTTTGTCAAAATTCCATCTCTTTCCAGGCGGTCTAGTTCTTTCTCGATTTTCTCTCTCCTAGAATAAGGTATAGGGCGAGGTTTAAAGAAAATGGGCGTGGCCTCAGGTTTCAGTTTTAGTACACCTTTTTCATTTGGTATTGCACCTATTTTATCTGTAAACACTTTTTCGTACTTTTTTAGAATTTCCTCAAGTTGTAAGTTTTCTTCAGCTTTCAGCAATTTAATTTCAGCCCAGTCTAGATTAACCTCTCGTATCCAATCTCTACCAAAAATTGGGTCTACATCCTGACTGATGATGAATATTTTACCAACAAATGTCTGGGTTTTATATCGACATGTCACAAAGCTCACTCCCTTTGGTAGAATCGTCTCTCCTGTGTATGTTTTCATTTGAACATTTGTTTTAAAAATCTTTTTATTAATATTTAAAGCCTTGAAATCTGCGTAAGATATTGAGCTCAACGCTGCCCCCGTATCAACCTCCATACTAAAGTGTCTGTTTTCTATGTCAATATTTACCATGAACTTGTCGGTCTTGACGGTGCGCAGTACGTTTACCTCGTAGTCTTCACTCGCTGTAGAATTCTCTTCATCTACCTGGTGAGCTTTTCTACTGCCGCTGCGGTTGCCTTGTAATCTGCCGCTCTTACTGCCACCAGTGTTGCCGCCGCCCTTTCCTGACTGACAGACACGCGCTATGTGTCCCAGCTTATTACATCTCCGGCAGAATTCAGACCGGAACTTGCAGACGTTGGCTCTGTGGTTCTCTTGCCCACAGCGATAGCACTTTCCTGCTAATTTAGAGAAATACCCATTGTTAATTTTTTTATTATTCAACTCAGATGTTTGAGAATGTTGCACACGATTAGAAAAAATATTTTGCTTCACCTGATATAATTTTGTGTACTGTCCATTGTACTCAGTAGAATTAGATACTGTGTTACTCATGACTTGATTTTCTGATTTCGAGAATTCTATTGTAATTGCTCTATGAATTAAATCTTGAAAAGTAGCAGTGTTTTTCTCTTGTAGTAATTGTACCCGAATATCAGAATCACGTAGACCACGGATAAATTGTAGAGCTAGAAATGCATTAGCTGTACAATTGTTACACTTCTCACAATTAAACTTACAATGTTTTGCTAACTTTTTCAATTCAGTAGAATATTCATTTACCGATTCATTTGGCTCTTGTGTACGACAGATAAATTTATTCTGCAGTGCCCATAAGCTAGGACTAGGCTCAATATATTCCTTCATCATAGTAACCAGTACATCATATTCCTTTGTAATAGGATCCTCGGGTGCACACATATTGTACAAATTTTCATGCATACGTGGCGTCAGTGCATGTAACAGTGTATACACTTTGAGCCTACTGTCTGTGTGTCCCTTCAATACCATGAAAGTTTCCAACCGCTTTATGAAATTACTAAAAGTTTCATCCTCTTGATAGGGCACAAAAGTCAAGTTTGATGTCGTACACATCTCAGTTGCACTTTTACTGGCAGAGCTAGCGCTACTCAGATTAGTAGCATGAGTACCAATAATCATATTTCTGAATTGTAAAATAAGAACTTTAATACCTGTAATAGTCTCCTGTATGTCGAATCGGTAGTCATCCTGAGACTCTGTGTCTTCACCTGTGACTAACAAATCCAACCCATCCTGTATCCGTTCGTATCTCGTTCTGTACTCCTCAACATTGTCTTCGTAAACTTTCAGCTCTTCCAGTGTGCACTTTTCCGTAATCTTCTGCTTGGTTTTCGTCAGTAAAGCCTTCACCGTACCTCGTTTGACTTTCAACTCTGCAATGCTCATTGTAGTGCTTTCTTCTTTTCTCCTCGTCGCCAATTTGATATGTTTGTTCTAATACAACTTAATAGGTATAGAAATGAAATAGTAAATACACCATTTTATTTACAAGAACAGTAGTAGGAAAAACGTTTATTTCGGAAGTCAAATCTAGAATGACAGAACTTGGGGAAAAGTTCCCAGCAGATCAAATATTGTTCAGCCAGTATACATCAATAGGAGACTAATTTGAAGAAGAAAATAAAAAGAAAAATACTGAATAATATGGGAGGGAAAGGAGATGAGAGACAAGGAAAAGGAATGATAGAAGAACAGAGATAAGAGAGAAAGAAATGATGAAAAACATTGGAGAAGGTAGGAAAAAGATATAAAAAGATTTTGTCATATTTGTACAATTTTATTTTAACTGTTATTGTATTTGAAAATGAAAAGAGGCTAAACCCGTCAATAAACACCCGTCTACCGGGCATTATTATTATTATTATTATTATTAAAAAAAGACTAAATATGATATGCAGAAGAAGACAAGAAAAGGAAAGGGAAAAGAAACTGAAAAAGTAGACACCCTAAAGATAGGAAGTAAAAAAATGAGATAGTAAAGATGGTAGGACAGTAGGAAAAAGGAATAGATGATGGGAGTGAAATATTGAGAATAGATAGGAAGCTAGGTAATAATCTTGAACATGAGAGTCGAAAAATAACGAGTTTCCAATGAAATTATTATCAACGTTTTTCGATAATTTAAGGACTAGGATTCATCTGGTTTAATTCATAGCTACAAGATTAAAGGCTAGACTTCAAGAGTTTTTAAGATTTGAATCTTGTGTCTATGGATTAGAGGATTAGACATTAAAAAAACTACTAAAGAAGAAAAAGACAGAGGGTCAAAAAAGAAGAAAACATACAAGAAAGGAGAGGGAGAGAGGAAAAAAAGAGAAAGATATGGAGGAAAGTAGACGGAAAGGATTACTTTGTTTTCATTTAGTAAAGAGAGAAAGAGAATAGAGATAGAAGAGAAAATGAGATGATTATAAAATGTGATGATGATTTTAATACTATGAATGACAATAATTATTATAATAATTTTCAGCTTCAAATTTAGGCTCTTGTTAATCTCTGGTTTGCATGACAGTATAATTATCCTATTGTTGAAGCTTTGTTTACACAAGGACTTATTATTTTAGTATAATTAGATGATACAATTTATAATTAGAAATATCTAATATAATATGAAAATATGTATACGTATGAATTTCAAAATAAATAGTGGGAGGTTATGTATTATGCTGGCGTGGCCAGTGGGAAAATTATTCGGGGCTGCCGCCCCACAAACCGGACTAAAGTACGATTTTTTTTTTTTATTTATTTATTTATTTACACTTTATTTTTTTTACAAAACAATCATCAACAACAACAAAAAATATAACAATAAATTAAAAAAAAAACTTAGAAATATGTACAAAAAGAAATATTAATTTTTTATTACAATTGTTTTGTAATCCGGGGCGAAGTTATAGAGTTGCTCTTTCAGTATCTAAAGAATTTGAATTTGTTCACTATGACAAGGAGAATAACTATGCCTTAATTATTTTATAAGTGTGTGATAATTTTCACTGTGCACAAGCTAAAACTTGAGAAGACCCTCTTTTTCTTTTCTTTGTTCTCTTGGTGCTGAAGTTTCGCAGCTCCTTAGCACAGGCCATGCGCCTGGCATTATGTACCTTACCTATGTACTTAACCTTTTGCGGTCCAGTGTGTAAATTTTTATTGTTTTATGAAATCAGCTGAGAATTAAAGGGCTGTTAAAGAAATACCTGTTACTATCACTATATATTTATGGAGTTCACTTGTACCAGAAAATTTAAAAAGAGAAATACAAAAAGAAATTCTCACAACATAAGTCATGCCACGTACCCGTCGTGAAATTGTGACATCTAAAACAATTCCAATGGGAAGTATAATAATAATAAAATTTTACTTTACAGTTAAGGTTTAGCATTTCAGGGGAAACATCTTGCGTTTACATACTGCCATTATCTGATGCCATATTCTCGGAAAGGCCCATCAGGTTTAATGGTATGGAGGTGAGAAATTAATGTACGAGACTGATTCAAAATGTGAAGGAGGCTCTTAGTAACGCTGCGCTACCCACAAAAATTGTGAAGAGGCCTTGTGCTTCACCCCAAATAAAATCACACAATAGTGATACAGTTACAGGATATCTTTTTCATTTGACAGACTTTTTGTAACATCATTATCATTAGTTTCAATCATTTGATTTGTTGGCAGAAACATGTATAATGTTTTTAGTGATCTGTTTGCATATTGATCTGTCTTGTACAAGTATCTTGAGTGTTTCATAACTATCACAATTCATATCTTCTTGCAGTTGTTGTAAGTACTCTTTTCTTGATCTTCTTCTATAGACTTGTTTTTCAATCATTCCTTTTATGTAGTATAATTTATAACAAGCATTCATGCGTTAATATTTAGTATGTCCTATCCATTCAGCTCTTCTTGTACCTATGATCTTCTTAGGTGAGTATTCTTTGAAGAAAGGTAAGATTGAAGGAGACACCATCTCCTTCAATCATTTCTTCTAGTATAGTTTGTAATAACCATTCATGTCTCAATATAATTATGCCCAATCCTTGTGTCTATGATCTTCAATAGTTTTACTTTCGAAAATTTCTAATATTAGATATCGGAAGTAGTGTGTTTTTTTATTTTTCTTATAATTTCTTTGTTTGAGACATTGTCTGATCACACAGTTTTCAAGATATCTGTAACATCACGTTTCCTATCTTTCTCTTTTATAACCCACGTCTCGTTATACGTAAAGAGCAACGGATTTGTGCGTAGGTCTGAAAGTGAAAGGTCTTTAGTCACCGTGGCCGAGATATGACGTATAGGATTTATTGTGTGGAATTTCGGTGCTATTGTTGCAATTGAATCCTTTTATAAAATCTACTTTCTTTTCAAACAAAACCCTCAAGTTGAAAAAAAAATGACATCAAATTACTATCTCAGTCTTTTAATTTGAACTACTGATGTGATATTCGAACTACTGACCTGATTATAATTATATTCCTCGTGCACGCACTGTAGAAACCCAGGTCAACATTTCTTTATTGAAAAAAAAAGTGATAATAAAAATAACTAAAAATAAACCCTGTGCTCTTATATTTCAATGAGTTTCTTTATTAGAAAGCTCACAGGGGTCCAAACTTTTCTTTTTAAACAGAGGTAAAGTTTTCCGATCAAAAAACTCGAAATTAAGGAGCACGTGGAGGGGAGGGGGGGGGTTGATGAGGGAAAAAAGGGATATTATTAGAGGGAAAATTATTAGAGCTCTCGATAATTTTCCCTCTTACCGTCATTTTTATTATAAACTTTTAGAAAGTCTTGTTTTTTTTTCCTCTCTTTTTTCTGAAGCAAGGAAACCTTTCTTTTCAATATTTTTATATTTTTTACGCTTAGAAGTTGTAGAGTTTCCCTAAAGGTCTTGCAAAGAGAGTTTTTAGTTCACTGCCAAGGGCGATGTTTGAAAGTGAGAAATTAATTATGAATTCCCAGTTGTTCCGCTCCTGTTTTCAGGGAAATTTCCATTGCCCAGTGGGAATTTTTGCTGATGAATTCCAAAGCGCATGATTAATTGCATGTAAATTGTGTTGATGTCATTATGTAAATTAACATTGAAATGTTATTTATAATTATTTTGTTTGAGCAGAGGATATGGATTTGAAAATTTCTTGGAAGACTCTAACTTCAATCTAAAATATCTTTAACTAGTAATTTACCAGTCTTTTTTTTATTGGGGGTTTCTTTTTAAATCCTTATGATATGTCTTCATATTTAACTAATATTTATATATTATAGTTTATAAATTTAAATTTAAGCCTGGTCATTCAAAGGGAGGATGCAGTGTTAGTGTTATAGTTCAATAAAAAATATTAGGACCTCTGTTAGTATGGCAATATATTTTATAGTTTTTATGAACCCCGGTTGTTTCAACAATATTATAGATTAAAACTCAAATCTCTGGAACTATTCACTAAATTAGTGAGGGAATAAGTGAAAGAGAGAAAGAGAGATAGAGAAATAGAATAATAATAAGAATAAGAGAGAGAAAAAAAAAGAAGAGAAAGAGATAAAAAAGAGAGAAAAGAGAGAAAAAGGAGAGAGAGAAAGAGAAGAAAGTGGAGGGAGAAAAAGAGATAAATAAAGAGAAGGAGACAGAAAAAAGTTGTTGAGTATATTACGTACATTTTGTAATTGGAAGGTATTTTATTTTTTAATTGCTCTTGTAGTTTTTTCTGTTCTCTCTGTAAATAAAAAATCCATTCCTCTCATTTCTCTCTCTCACATAAACAAATAAAACCTCTATTCAAATCTCTTAATACTGGTTGCACAAGAAGTAAAAGAAGTACATTTTTCTTTTATATTTATATTTTTTTTTTTTTTTTTTTTTTTTTTTTATTTTTTTTTTTTTATTTTATTTATTAAACGGGAATAACCCAATATACACAAATTACGAAATGTTACAGTTAAAAACATACAAAATATTTTTAAAATAATACATATTATGTAGGTGAAAGACATGAAAAAAGTTTTTTTACAAAGAAAACTAGTTTGCCGCACGCATAATTCTATTGATAGGGGCAAAGTATAAATAATTTGTGCTACATTTCTCAACAAAAAACGTTTTACTGAGACGAACTCTACGTGAGCAGTCAAGATTTACTAGTTCAAGCAAATTGGGACAATCAATCTGACCTGACACAAGTTTTTCAAAGAAACTATGATCCGCCTGTAATCGACGTTCAACCAAGGAACTAAGAGTTAACACTTCCCTAGGATATCGATAGTGGAAATAAGAACAAAATCTTTTCTGCACCCGTTCTATCATATGCCTGTGAACCTCATAATGAGGAGACCAAACTGGACTGGCGTACTCTGCAAGAGAGCGCACCAATGACTTATAGAGTATCAAAAACGCCTCTGAAGAAAGACCTTTGGAATTTCGGAAAACATACCCCAAAAGTCTGTGGCAACGCATTGATAGACTAGCGATGTGAGAGCAAAATGAGAGCGAAGGATCAACAAGAACACCTAGATCCTTAATTTGACAAACATTAGATAGTGCTACATTATCAATAGAGTAAGTATGATTGACAGAATTGCCACGAGTAAACTTCATAACCGCACACTTGTGAAGTGATAGCTCCAAGCCATTTTCAATGAGCCAACGATGAAGACTTAACAGATCATCCTCCAGAAGAACACAATCATTCTGATGTGAGATAGCTTTGAATAGTTTTACATCATCCGCAAAGAGAAGAATAGAAGAATTTTTAATAATGTTTGGTAAGTCATTGAAAAACAACGAAAACAAGAGAGGCCCAATATGGCTGCCCTGACCTACACCTGAATGAACTTTAATTGGCAGAGAAACAGAATTACCCAATTTAACCCATTGAGTTCGATCAGATAAGTAATCAGAAAGCCACTTTAGGAAGGAATCACCAATACCATATGACCTTAACTTAGCGATCAATAACCGAGTATCCACACGGTCGAAAGCCTTGGCCACATCTGTATAGATGGAATGAACAGACTGACCAGACTGTTCATTCTATATTGTTTTTTTTCATTCCCAGACTATATTGTTTACAATAACAATATAGTCTGGGGGACTAAAAACAGGGAGTAGACCAGCATTGGCTTGGTTCTGGGGCCCTTGACAATTATTAGCCTCCTTGTAAAGACAGTGGTAGAAATGCTGAGTCATTCATCCACTGTCTGGCTACAATCGTTTTCTAGATTTTTTTTTCCCACTGATGAATGATAATAATACCATGTCTGTGAGATAGGGGCAGAGACCTATATGTATATCACAGTTGTGAGAGGATTATATTATTATGGACAATCGGAGCCAATTGCCTTTGGAGAGAGAGAGAATTGCTGTGATATTTGATAACATGCGAAACTGATCTAAACACTTAAAAAGGAGAAGAAGAATCTCTTTATCTCCTTCCTACTTTTTTGCTATATATATCTCTCTCTCTCTCTCTCTCTCCTTCCTACTTCTTTGTTATCTCTCTCTTATTCTCTCTCGCTCGTACTTTTTTGCTGTCTTCTTCTCTCTCTCTCTTTCTCCCTCTCTACCCTCTTTTTTCCCATTCCCACACACTCACACTCGCTCTCTCTTTATCTTCCTCTCTCTCTCTTCTTCTTCTTCTTACTTCTTTGCTGTCTTTTTTTTCTCTCCCTCTATCTTTCCTAATTGAATCAGAGGAACAAACTCAGCCATGTGTATACAAAACGGTAATTCAAATTTACGCGAAACCTTTTTTCTCTTCACTCTCTGTCCTCCATTTCTACCCTCTTTTTTCCTCGCAGCCACCCTCTCTCTCTCTCTTCCTTTCTCTCTCACCCTCTATCTCTATCTTTTACTCTCTATCTCTTACTCTCTTTCTTCCCCTATCTCCCCCTTCCTCTCTATCCCTATCTCTTACTCTCTCTCTTCCCCTATCTCACCCTTCTTTTGTCTCTCTTACTCTGCCTTTCTCCATCTATTTATTTTCTCTAAATCTCCCTTACAACCATTTTCTCTTCCTTTTTCATTTTCGCCCTCTCTACCCTCTTTTTTCCCCGCCCACACCTGTACCCTCTCTCTCAATATATCTCTTCCTCTCCCCTATCTCTCTCCTGATCTCTTTATCTCTCCCTCCCTCTATCTCTTTCTATATCTGTCTCTCTCTCTCTCTCTCTCTCTCCCTATCTCTATCTATTTTTCTCTCTATCTTTTTCCTCTTCACTATTTACTTCCTTTCTATTTCACTCTCCCTACTCCTGTCCTAACTTACTTTTTGTCACCTTGCATCATGCTCCGTTGTCCTCTCTTCCTTCTTAGCTGGAAGAGATCGCCATAGGCAATAACCCCACCCATTAGTTATGTTAGGACATAAATTAATGTGAATTAGTTCAACATTTTATATCATCAAAACATCTATTTCAAACAAAATCATAGTATTTTAAACAACACTACACCAGTACACACACACAGGATATGGAACGATCCCGTACCCCCATCAATCCTTCCATCACCATGACACAACCATCATGGACACGAAAAGTAAGTATTATTAAGAATATTAAAAAAAATAAATGTATTAACTGAGATCATCATTATCATTATTAGCTACCATAAAAAACGACGTCCTTTATTTAATCGCATTAAGTACCACATTAAAAAATATACTTGACTTATATTACATGTATACAGGGTGTTTCAGAAAAGTGTGCATTAATTTTTACCACGTATTTTATGTACCATTTTAGGGGGGGTCAACTCTATAACAAAATGGGCGAAAGTGCTTCATAAGGGAGATACACATCTCTAGAGGTTCTTTAAAAAAATCTTAGATTTTGAATTACGCCTTACCTGTTAGAGTTATTGAAACGCGGAAAAAAATTGACTCCCAATACAAGATGACGCCGTTATTTTGATGTGAGAATTGAGGTCATTGCACTTTCAGGGACGGCCACAGGGGGGTTAACTGAAAGAAAATAGGCCGTACTTTTTTGGCCCTTTCGCCCATTTTGTTATAGAGTTGACCCCCCCTAAAATGGTACATAAAATACGTGGTTAAAATTAATGCACACTTTTCTGAAACACCCTGTATTTACTTTTTCGTTTGTTAAACTTCTCTTTTATCTATTTATTTCTTCCATTTTTCAATTTTAGCATAGCATTAGATTTAGATACTTATATTTCATTACATTTAGATTTATAATATTAAAAAATATTAAAATAATTACAGTTTCATTAGCGAGGGAACCAATTTAATGTAATAGTTAAAAAAGGATCTTTTGTAATCCGTTTATTGTATAATAAATAAATAAATTAAAGTTAATCTTGTTTAAATTTAAATATTCAAATATGTCCAATAGGAATTTGGAATTTCTATTGGAATATTTCTATTAATTTTATTTTATTTGACAAATG
Source organism: Bactericera cockerelli (assembly GCA_024516035.1). Lineage (NCBI taxonomy): Eukaryota > Metazoa > Arthropoda > Insecta > Hemiptera > Triozidae > Bactericera > Bactericera cockerelli. The sequence continues at coordinate 1,903,675 of CM044964.1, read as the reverse complement.
GTCTTACCATAGAATTATGAATGATGAGATGATAGGAGACCACAATAATACCATTTAAAAATGAGACACTGAGGGTTAGGTCCTATAATGATCCTGTCCTGCTGGGAATCGAACCCAGGTCACCATGTGTGCAAATGCACTACTTTACTCCACCACGAAGACTACTGGGAACAAATGACTATTCTATTAAACAGATCTCACAATTATGAATCATCTTCCTGATACAAAAAATTTCTCTCGCCATACAACATTGTTCAGTCTTTCAACCGAACACAATTTGGGTTTTTTTCCTAAACATAATATCTCCACGAAATATTATTACCTAACGTAATATTTCTTGTGATCTTTTCTCGCAAAAGTCCTTTGTCTTAAAGAACTAATATCGCTTTCTATATTTTTATGATAGCCCATTCATTTATTACCGATTTCCGGCATCCTTTTTGTAGGTATTTTACATTTATTACTTGTAACCTTATTCTCGGTATGCGACAGAGAATGAATGCCTCTAATATTGTTCATTGGGTGACATACCCTCATAATTCATATTTTTTCCTCATAACCTATTATCGTTACTATTTTTTATTGTCTTTAAGAATCTTACCTAATCGATTTAGACATACTGTCTCGATCATAGAATATCAGGGACGGACCATATATTTAGTCAATTTTTCCTCTAACTTCCCCTCATGGGGAATCCCAAGATTTAAACCTTTGGGACCTCCTCCTTGACTCTGATTGGTTTTACCGATTATGGTCTAAAGGCCGGAACAAACTTCTGCCGATTTCCCCTTCGGAAGAAATCTTCTTAAAGGACTTGAGTTCAAATCTCAAGTCAGTTGTAAAGTCACAAACAAGTAGTGCAGTCACTAACAAGTCGTAAAGTCACTAACAAGTTGTGCAGTCACCAACCAGTCGTGAAGTCACTCGAAGTTGTACTTTACACTCCAACTCACTCGCAGTTGTAAATCTAACTCACCAGATATAATTTAGTCTCCAACTCACCAGCAGTTGCTCCCCGGTTGTACGTTAACTGTCAATTCGGTAATCACCCTCTTGGTACAAAGTGTTATTTTGTTCACCAGTTCCTTTTCCCTCGAGTTTTCATTCTGTGTTTTTAATTACTCTAAGTTCTCTCGCGAACAGGAACCAGTTGATACTTGAGTTTCTGACTGCCTAAAGTGCTATACAGTTTAAATCACCAAGATACTTCTTCGGTGATAATTGTTGCTTGGCATAGCTCAGACCTTTTCATCATCTAAATCATACAGTCCACTTTAGTAACTCATAACTTACAACTTGTATAATTTCATATTTACCAAGTTACACGTGTAAATTACTTGTTCTTTTATCAATAAACTCTACTCTCTTTGGTTGTTACTAATTTAACTTACAGTGTTTTTAATCATCCGCCCTTATTGTTATTTTATGCTCTTATTGCTACCGAAGCAAGGCGTCGCGACCGAGTTTTTCGCGTTACGTGATTTCAACACCCCAACATATGGCGATAGCCCTGCTCGATCTTGCCCCCCACACAGAGACAAACATACAAAGAGGTAATAGTGCGTGTATCTTGGGTACCATTCCAAGTGGTCGAAGTTAAAGGAAATATTTTATTTGTAAAAGAAATAAAAATATATATAAATTTCAAAAAAAAAAACAAAAAAAATTCATCTTGGTACAAGAAAATTTTCAGACCAAAATTATTAGGTACATACTCCATGCCAAAAAAAAAAAATATGACTTTGGTGATACAATATTATCAAACTTTTCCCCTGATCTAAACAAACATCATCCATTAAAACAGAACAACTTCTTTTAGAACACTAATAATAATAACAACATTCTTCTGTGGTAGGTAACCAATAACCACTATCCTCCCATTTGGGTAAGAATTAACCTCGCTGGGTGGTTACCTAGCAAGGTGAATTCTCAAAGCATTTTCTACCACCTACACACTCAGAGTCTTATTACTGTGTGGTCACAAACTCAAACTCAAACTAATAAGGCCATTTTTTAAGCTATCATATTTGTGTTCATTACTTTCGTGATATCACAACTACTCAAGATATCACAACTACTAAATCTATGTTGAAACCGGGACTTGAACCTCCGACCTCCAGGTTACTAGTCCACTGCCTTATCGATCAAGCTACTGAGGTCACCGACTCTGAAGAACTTTACTACTAAATTTTAAATGATATTATTCTACTCTCCTCTATTCATCCCATCATGAGGACTTGATGGGATTCGAACCAACGGATCCCTACGCTACCTGGATTTCCAGACTAGCGCGTTAACCACTTCACTACCAGTGCACGGTAACTGTTACTTTTCCCCTGATGTAAATAAAGACATCCATTGAAACAGAACAACTCTTTTTAGAACAACAACACAAGATTCGTCGAAATAAATAATATATTAATAATTCATAATAATAATAACAATAATGATAAATAATAATAAATGACAGGACGTTCCGGTTGGGAAAATTTGCGATAACAACTATTGCGGGATATTTTTGCGAAAGAAAAGGTTACACACATAACAATTTGATGGCGGATATAAAAGAAGCTGAGATCATGGCTGAAGAGCTAACTCGAGTGAAATATGACAGAAAAAGAGCTCGAAAGAGAGCAAAAAGAGCAAGAAAATAAGAAAGACAGTAAAGGAAATAAAAAAAAACGAGTCAAGAAAAAGAATAAAGAAAAAAAAAAAAAAAAAAAAAACGAAGTACAGAAAGTAGAAAGGAAATGTAGTTCAACTACAAACTGGGGAGCACTAGAAGAAGTGATGTGATTTTCAATGACTTTTGAATGTTTCAGCGTTCTTGTCAAGTGTCTGCTTTTTTATGATATTCTCTTCATTGAAGAAGTTTTAGGGTTAGAAAAGTAAAGAAAAAAACAAATCTTAGAGTTCAGGTATCAAGCAGGCGGCACTCTGTGAATTCGATGATTCGAGAGTTCGTGGGTTCGACACTCGGCCGGGGTATGACAAGTTTTCCTCCCATTTGGGATTTTTATCACATAAAAATATGTCTTCGTCTTACTGCTGGGATATATAAGCGGATATTCTTCTTCTTCTTTTATTCTGTATTATTTCGCTTGAGTAGAATCGACTTTATTCAACCTCGAGGTCGAGGTTGGTTGGTTTTGCCACATTCTTTTACAAATGAATGCCCTTCCTAACGCCAACGATTCTGTTTAATTTAACGTCCTGGATCATTCTCAAGGAATCGTACCAGCTACCCACATTAACCTCACCCAGGTAGGGCCGGAAATGCCAGCCTCACATGTACGAAGGGAAAAGAATTTTCTGTGTGAAAAATCTGCTCCGACCAGGAATCAAACTCAGGATCTCTGGACTACGGGCAGTAGTCACAACCGTTACGCCACGGAGGCTGGCTAACTCCGTGGCTAAAAAATAAGGCGATATTATTGTTATAATCAAGCAAAACGCTAGTTTTGCAACGCCAAGAAAAACAAAACGAGCGTGTATACTTACGCTATGAACAGATATTGTTGGCCAAAAGACAATAAGCCATGTCAGGCCAAAAGACAATAACACAAATCATTGTCACCCTTCACAGGGTTGGGGTATCCATCCGTAAAATGTGGAAGTAGGAGTGCCAGAAGCAAACAACCTTAACCATGAAGATGAGGTTGAACAATGCCAACCCCAAGTAGGTGTGGGAAAAGGCAAAGTGAAAGAAGAAAATTTGGACCTGAAGCCCGTTCCACAAACACTCTCACTCTCATAATCCCCAAATCTCCCTTTCAACTGTCACACAACGCACTCTGATTGGTTAACCTGAACGCAATCACGAATCAGAGTGCGTTGTGTGCCATTTTAAACGGAGAATTCGGATATTTTGAGAGATACTACTCTCCTGTTATTGGGACTTTGGACTCTCTGTCACAAGTAGACAGTCTAGAACAAACTACTTACTTAAGTTCTCTTCCGCTGTCGGTATCAGCAAACTCCTAAGGGACAATTTTCTTATTTCTATCCCTCTCATTTCTATCTCTCTCATTTTCTCAAATAAAGGTTCTTTCTATTTTACGATATTCTTTGTGCTGAAAATCCCGCAGGATTAGGAAATCCCACCGATATAAAATCCCGCCAATGCCGATAGACTGTCCCGTTTTTTGCGCAAAAATTATGGCCCTACCTCTCTGCAGCATCCCAATGGGAATGGCACATCAGGATAAGTGGCTCCTGTGAATCCTGGCTACAAGAAGCGCATAAAACTCTTTTAAGTCTCTGGATATCCTCTCCTTTTTTTCTGTCTCTCTCTCTCATATTTTAAACAGATTTACACTCATTCTATCATATATTATCTATTTATTTTTCATATTAATTTATTCTTTTTCAATTTATAATCTATTTCTTTTGCATCTTATTTTTATCTTTTTATTTAATACCTATCTCTCTCTCTCTCTCCTACTATCTATTTCTTCCTCTGAATTTGTCTCTATCTTTTTCTCTTTTTCTATTCCTCCCTGTATTTTTTCTATCTCCCTCTCTTCCTCTTTCTCTTTCTCTCTCTCTCTTTCCTTTTCTGCCTCTTCTTTTCCATCTCTCCTACCCACTCTTCGTCCCTCTTTCTTCCCCACTCCTACCATCTCTCTCTCTCTCTCTCCTACTCTCTATCTCTCCCTCTCCTTTTCTCTCTCTCTTTTTCTATCCTTTTCCCTCGTTTCATCTCATTTTCCTCTCTTCCTCTACGTCTTTATATCCCCCTACTTCCTTCCTCTCTCCCCTTCTTCAATTTCTTTCTTATCCTAACATCAGAGCGTATAATTTATAATCCTCATCCTGGACTATTTCTCCTTCGGGTTATGTTGGCCATAAAGAGGAAATCCAGAAGAGTACGAATATGGAAATTTCAGAACTGAACGTAGATCTGACGGAGATAAATTCAAATGCTAACGGAAATGCATTAGTGGGATAAGGTTTTTTAATGTGTTCTTTTTTCTAAGAAAAATGGTTATTTTTCTACCTATTTACAATATAAAAAAAAACAGGCAGAAAATGCTATATTCTAGATTTTTACAGTATTTTTTTACATTTCTTAAAATTTAGCTTGATATATACATACATATATTCCAAAGGTAAACATTTCTTCAAAGTCACTTTTTGTGAAATAATATTCTTTCCTGCCTACTTATTGGTACAAGAAAAACATTTAACCACGTCAGTAGCTACACGGCGCGGCGGACTTGTAATCGGAGGTCGGTGGTTCAAGTCTCAAGTTGAGCAAAAATTTAGTAAAGTGAGTTTCTATAGTCTGTCTATCCAGGTTAGAACTAGATTAGTTTGTGCCCAGATAAACCTTAGGAATGAACGACTTGCGACTAGTGAGATACCCATACATGCTACCAACAGAAAAATTGATATCTTATGTGTCACAGAACCATATACCATGAAGCCTTTTTGGGAGACCCCACATGATCCCAGGTGTTGGAACAGCTTGCAAGTCAATACTGAAGAGGAGTTTTGATAAAATTTATGCAGGTGTTCTTATCTTTAAAAGGAACATAGATGTACTAATATTAGAAGATTTAAATGATGAGTACTTAGTGGCCGTTGAATGTACAGATGCATATGGTAGTTTTGTTATCATATCTGCATATTTTCCACCCAGTGTGAATATTGATACAATGATAAATAGGTTAGACAATGTGCTATTGAATCTGTTAGGTAAAACTATTATAATATGCATGGATTCCAACGCTCACTCCGATCTCTGGGGCTTAGACAGAACAGACGAGAGAGGAAGGAAAATGGAAGAGTTTATTCATGAAAAGGACTTATTATTACTAAATGACAAGACTCAGCCGGCTACTTTCTCAAGTGCTAATGGTGAATCGTATATAGATTTAACCTTAACAAACTACAGCATGTATAGATACATAAAAAATTGGAAGGTTCATGTTGATGATAGTGTAAGTGACCACAGGCTAATTACATTTAAGTTACTAACTAAAAGAAGCAGTGAGGAAGAAAACAAAATATTGGGATTTAATTTTTCGAGAGCAAATTGGGAGCGTTTTCAGGAAAAACTTGAACAACTTTATGATCAACATAAAGACCAAGAATGGGAGGAGAGTAAAGATGGCTTGGATGAAAGAATAAGAATTATGTCAGAAGTTATTATAAAAGCAGCTGAAGAAAGCATACCAAGGAAAAGGTTACCAACTGAAAAAACAAAATGGTGGAATAGAGAACTTAACAATATGAGAAGAGCAGTCAGAAGAGCCAGAAAAGATTACCAGGATAATCGTAGGGTTAATAATGAGGAACTGACTAGAGCCTATAGAAATAGACATGAAAGACTCAAGACAGAATATAAAAAAAGAATCAAAGAGAGGAAAAAACAATCATTTGAAAACTTCATAGAATACGATCTTGGTAAGGATCCATGGGGTACCATCTATAAAATATCAAGAGAAAAACTGCAAATCGATCATGGAATGTCAAATGTACGATTAGATGAAGAAAACTTTACTAGGGGAACAGAAGATACAATAGCAGCAATACTGAATGGATTAATAGAAGATGACAGAGAAGACGATGAGACAGAATGGCATGCAAGAGTGAGAAATGAAATGGACATTAGAAGAAATCAAGATGAGGTAGAAGAATTTGTTCAGGATGAACTTTTAGAGGCAGTACTAGACATCAAGAATAGGAAAGCACCAGGCTGGGATGTGATGAATGGAGAATTAGTGAAAAAAGCTTGCAGTGTGATGAATGATGAATGGTTGTGTATAATGAACATATGTTTGAAACTTAAATACTTCCCCAGACCTTGGAAAAAAGGAATTTTGAAAGCTATACTTAAAGCCAAAGACAAGGATCCTAAAGATATTAAATCTAGAAGACCACTTACAATGCTGCCAGAGCTGGGAAAAGTTTTTGAAAGAATCATAAAAAGAAAGATTGAGAACAAATGTGGACAGGGACTAATAAGTAATAATCAGTATGGTTTTGTTAAAGGGAGAGGGACTGTAGATTGCATTAGGAGGCTCATAGATGAAATTGACAACACTGCAGAAAGATATGTTGGATGCATCTTTTTAGACATTAAGGGCGCTTTTGACGGATTGTGGTGGCCTTCAGTATTTAGGGCTTGTAACCTGAAAAACATCCCCAAAAATTTAATTGATTTAATAGGAAGCTATCTAAATGAAAGAAAAATTACAATGAAGACCACATTTACACAAGCTAACAAGTCTCTTAGCAAAGGCTGTCCACAAGGAAGCGTATTGGCTCCTTTTATATGGAACATTGTCCTGGACGAGCTTTTAGAAATGGATCTAGGATGTAGTATAATTGCCTATGCTGACGATATTTGTGTTATTGTGCGAGGAGATACCAGATATTCATTGGTTGAAAAGGGTAGGCAGTCAATGGAAAAAAATTGAAGTTTGGATGAACCAACAAAAATTGAAACTGTCGGTAGAAAAGTGCTCTTGGGTATTGATGAAAGGTAATTTAGTGAACCCTCCTTCTATTGGTAAAATATATGGTAAAAATATTAAGAGACAAGATGTTGTAAAATACCTTGGAATAATGATAGACAAGAAAAGAAATTACAGTGAACATATTAAATATGTTAGTCAGAAAATGAGAGTGCTGATGATGAGCCTGAGTAGGTATGTGAGACTGAAATGGGGAAAAGTGAGAGGTAGTATGAAGAAAATTTATGAAGGAGCTGTGATACCTATATGTACTTATGCATGTGAAGTATGGGGACACGTGATGAGAGTTAAACAGAAAGCAAAAATAATGCTCTCTGGACAGAGGTTATGTGCCATTGCAATAACTGGTGCATATCGTTCCTTAAGTTTAGATGCCTCTCTTGTCCTGGCGACATGCATGCCCATTGACAAAGTTATAATGATCAGAGAATGAGAGCCCTTGTAAAGAGAGGTGATTTGAGAATGGATGAAGGTGTGAGTATTGAGGAGTATGAAGAGAGACTGTATGATCAAGAGATGAATGTATGGCAGGAAGAGTGGAACTCGTCAACAAAAGGTAGAGTGACACATGCATGGATTGAGAATATTAGAGAGTGGGAAAATAGCAACGATTTACATGTAAAGTTATTCAAAGGAGTAACCGAAATCCTCACTGGTCATGGAGAATATGCATATCATTTGCACAAGATAGGAAAGAGAGATTCACCTCTCTGCAACTGTGGTGAAATAGATACACCTGTACATAGAATAGAAAACTGTCCTCTCTATATTGAGGAACAACTGATTCTTTTCCAAAACGTTAGCAGTAACAACCATCATGTGGGGTTACCTATTCTGAAAAATCTTCTTAGGCTTCCTAATCTGGCTGATAAATTCAATGAATGGCGATGCTAACCCATTAATAATAATAATAATAAAAAAAAAAAAAAAAAAAAAAAAGATTGTCTTTCTTTCTAATTTATTGTTAACAGTTATTTGACTCCTGAGAAAGGAGAGGGGGAATTTGTGGCACCCCCACTTCTTTGCCAGGAGACATATCTTATATTTTAATTAGAAAATATCATTTATATATTATATGCATATTATTTTAAGTATCTATCTTTTACTTTTACATCTAAAATATGTATTCATCTACATGTTGAGAGAGGGAGGGAGACTCAGGCAGAGCCTTCCTCCCTCTGCCAATATCTGCCAAAATGTGTTAAATTCTTGTATGATGGATCAACAAATTTTAGAATTAAATATGTATGCCGAGAAAGGCAGGGGCGATTATTCTTGTGATGATCACTCCTGGCTTTGCCGGAGGTCCAAATTTCGTGCTTTACTTTTTATTGTTCTATATCTATTAAACTTGTTGTTATTAATATTAAAATACATGATTTGAAAAAAAAAGTAAGATGACTGTATGGAGGTTTGAACGGGGGATTGAGGCTATTGCCAGCAGGTGCCCCCTTTCAATCGCCCAACAGGGGTGGATGGAGGGATCTTACAAAAAAAAAAAAAAAAAAGTCTGTCTATCCGTAATTTATTTACTTATTTTATTTCCATATCTAATACGTATCTAATTTCTATCATATAATTGTTATACAGGGTGGGGCAAAAGTCTGGAAACCCCTGAATAACTTTCGAATGCCTTCTTCGGTAAACTTAAAATTTTGTACGGTAAACCGGGCTAATAAGACCTTCTTTTAGAGTGGGACCGATTTTTTTTTACTGGCCCCCATGTCGGGGCCAGGGAGGTCAACTTCATTTTTTTAAATACGAACCCCCACCTTGCAATACATTTTTGAAAAGGTCTTCAAATAAGAAATACATTGGTGCAAATTTTATTTTTTAAATATTATTTGTTTGCAAATGGCGTCCAACTTTGTGTATGCAGTAAAGTCTAGAAACCCCTGAATATCTTTCGAAAGGACTTTCTCAGTAAATTTAAAATTGTGTACGGTAATCCTTGGTAATTAGACGATATATTAGATTTGGACCGATTTTTTTTTACTGGCCCCCATGTCGGGGCCAGGGAGGTCAACTTCATTTTTTTAAATACGAAACCCCACCTTGCGATACATTTTTGGAAAGGTCTAATTACCCCGACTTACCGTGCACAATTTTAAATTGACCGAGAAAGCCCTTTCAAAAGATATTCAGGGGTTTCCACACTTTACTGCATACACAAAGTTGGACGCCATTTGCAAACAGTTTAATATTAAAAAAATAAAATTTGCACCAATGTATTTCTTATTTAAAGACCTTTCCAAAAATGTATCGCAAGGTGGGGGTTCGTATTTAAAAAAATGAAGTTGGCCCCCCTGGCCCCGACATGGGGACCGGTAACAAAACTCGACCCGACTCTAAAAGAAGGTCTTATTTTACCGAAGAAGCCATTTGAAAGTTATTCAGGGGTTTCCAGACTTTTGCCCCACCCTGTATATAAATCCACAATTTTCTTATCGAAGTCAAAGAGAGAGAGAGAGAAAGGAAACGTTGTCTTTTCAGATCTTTTTTAAGGACTTACCTTAGAGCAAAAGATTGAAAGTTAAATCTGAAACAAATGAAGAACAAAAATTAATATTAGTCAGCAACCACAACAATCACAAGATTTTTGGATAAAAGGTACAAAACTATAAAAAAAAAAAAAAAAAAAAAAAAAATATCACTCTTCATAGGAAGGTAACCACCAGGCGAGCAAGGTGTTATTATTATGTGGTCACAAACTTAAATTAATGAGGAATAATTCATGTTTTTAAAAAACCGTTTTTAAAGTTCAGCATTTTTTAGCTCTGTACTTGGATGTTCGGGGTCCACTCATGCCTCGTGAGGAGAAATGAGTAGTTACTTGTATGAGTAACGACCAGTGGCGGCATTACCAGAGTAAAAAGAAATTAATGTAATAGGATAATTCGAAAAGTAAAGGAGGCTCTTAGTAATGCTCTTAGTAAATGTCTGTGCAGAGTGCAGGGTTATAAATTCATGTATCTAAATAAAGTACATACTTAAGTATGAAAGATCATAAAATTACACTCATAAACATGACCGTTCAAAAGCTGTTGCGAAACTAATTCCTTTTGCATTGCCACTTAACCTTAATATCAAACCACCATATTATCTTACACACTCTCTCTCTCTCACACTCCCTCTCTTTATTTCTCTTTCACTCTCTCTCCTTCTCCCTCACTTTCACATCCTCTCTTTCTCTCACTCTATCTATTTTTCTCTCTCTCTTCCTCTCTATCTATCTTTCTCTCTCTCTCTCTCTCCCTTTTTCTCTCTATCTATTTTTCTCTCGCTCTCTCTTTCTCTCTCTCCCTTTTGCTCTCTCTCTTTATCTATATTTCTCTCACACTCTCTATCTATCTTTCTCTCTCTCTTTCTTTCTATCTATCTATCTTTCTTTCTCTCTCTCTCTCTATCTAACTTTCTCTCTCTCTCTCTTTCTCTTGTTCTCTTATTTTCTCTCTCTCTCTATCTATCTTTTTCTATCTTTCTATCCTTCTCTCGCTCGTTCCTTCTCTCTCTCTATTTATATTTCTCTCGCTCTCTCTCTCTCTCCCTCTCTCTCTATCTACTGCTATATTGTATATTGTATTTTCGTTTATAATTATTTGTATCGTATATGTCCTATTATCTAATAAAGTGTAAATAAATAAATAAAAATAAATATCTACCTTTCTCTCTCTCTTTTTCTATCTTTCTATCCTTCTCTCACTCGTTCCCTCTCTCTCTCTCTATTTATATTTCTCACACTTTCTCTCGCTCTCTCTCTCTCTCTCTCCCTCTCTCTCTCTCTCTCTCTTTATTTTTCTCTCTCTCCATCTCTTCCCTCAATTAAATCCTAATAAAAAACATAGTACCGTCTTGATTTAAAGTCAAGAAAGCGACGACTAACTTCTCAAACTAGACACGGAGGAGGAGACGGCAACTATTTCGACAGCGAAGGCTAAGCTTTCCGTCAGATTAGCATAGTTATTAAGCTTTCATTTGGAACAGATGCTCCCGGCTCCGCTAATAGGTCAGTCAGTTTCAAATTTGAGGACGAATTGGCACGTGATGGCATGAATATACAGTCGAACCTGGATATAATAATAATAATAATAATATCGCAGTAGTAAGAACCATAATATGTTGAGCGTCGGATAAACGCGGCCCGAGTTATATCAACCTTACGAAGAAATGACCATCTTTTTTCTTACTACTTATCGCCTTATTTATACTGCCCGATTAGGACTATTAGAGTCCTATTATACCAGCAGTAAGCAGTAAGCCCAACACGTATTATTATGTGGTAAAAATCCCAAATAGGAGGATAACTTGTCATGTCCCGGCTGGGTTTCGAACCCACGATCCTGCGGAATCTTTGGATTCACAGAGTATCGCCTTTACCACTGAGCTACCGGGACTGAGAACTCAAAATATAAGAGAACTTTAGGGACCGGAATTATATTTTTTTTATAATGTATGTATATAGGTTTCACTTAAATACAATTTATTTTTTCTTATCATCATAGGGTGGAGTCATCGTGAATGACTCCAGACAGTGGAGGAATGACTCAGCACTTCTACCACTGGCTTTACAAGGAGGCTAATAAATTATTGACAAGGGCCCCCAGAACCAAGCCAATGCTGGTCTACTCCCTGTTTATAGTCCCCCAGCCAGACTTTTCTTCTTATAGAAGAATAAATTTGACATGAAATATATTCTCTTAAATACAGTTCTCTTGTACAGTTGTACCTACGCAGGATTACATGCTCACGAGAGCAAAAAATAAGCTCGAAACAGCTCATTAATTGCTGGACCAATAGGACTCATTAGTTCTAGTCGAGCAGTATAAATAAGGCGATATTTTTATTTTAACGTTTGTTTTCGATAAGTTCAAAAATATTCTTTTACTTATTGCTATTTATGGATTAGGTCTTCAATCAGATAAGAATATTTAATTAGTTAAAATATTTTTTGTATGTATACGAAATTGAATAAAATATGAAGTAACTATGTATGTAAATAACTTGAATTGTAAACCGTAAACTTTATATTTAAATAAAGGCTATTTCATATATGTATTAATGGATTAGAACCATTATAAATTCAACTTTTTCAACTGGGTTTCAAATATTTCATTGTAAATTATTATTAATAATTTCGTCTAATTTTGTCTTAATTGAAACGAATGTGTCCCCAAGCCTACGGCTTTAATAGATGAAGTTTCCTGGACTAAGTTTTGCTTTCGCACAGAAAGTCAACCAGATGACCCTGCGAATAGTTATGGAAAAGTTTTATGTAAATCATCAACAATATCCCTTTTCACCAAAGTTTCATCATTACTTTCTCTCTCTCTCTCTCTCTCTCCTTCTCTCTCTGTATCTTGAGAATCAACACAAGACTATTCTCTTTCTTAGTTCATCTTTGACTTGATCATCGTCATGACAACCATCAACATTATCATCGTCATGACAACCATCAACATTATCATCGTCATGACAACCATCAACATTATCATCGTCATGACAACCATCAACAGTATCATCGTCATGACAACCATCAACATTATCATCGTCATGACAACCATCAACATTATCATCGTCATGACAACCATCAACATTATCATCGTCATGACAACCATCAACATTATCATCGTCATGACAACCATCAACATTATCATCGTCATGACAACCATCAACATTATCATCGTCATGACAACCATCAACATTATCATCGTCATGACAACCAGCAACATTATCATCGTCATGACAACCATCAACAGTATCATCGTCATGACAACCATCAACAGTATCATTGTCATGACAACCATCAACATTATCATCGTCATGACAACCATCAACATTATCATCGTCATGACAACCAGCAACATTATCATCGTCATGACAACCATCAACAGTATCATCGTCATGACAACCATCAACATTATCATCGTCTTGACAACCAGCAACATTATCATCGTCATGACAACCATCAACAGTATCATCGTCATGACAACCATCAACATTATCATCGTCATGACAACCATCAACAGTATCATCGTCATGACAACCATCAACATTATCATCGTCATGACAACCATCAACATTATCATCGTCATGACAACCATCAACATTATCATCGTCATGACAACCATCAACATTATCATCGTCATGACAACCATCAACATTATCATCGTCATGACAACCAGCAACATTATCATCGTCATGACAACCATCAACAGTATCATCGTCATGACAACCATCAACAGTATCATTGTCATGACAACCATCAACATTATCATCGTCATGACAACCATCAACATTATCATCGTCATGACAACCAGCAACATTATCATCGTCATGACAACCATCAACAGTATCATCGTCATGACAACCATCAACATTATCATCGTCTTGACAACCAGCAACATTATCATCGTCATGACAACCATCAACATTATCATCGTCATGACAACCATCAACAGTATCATCGTCATGACAACCATCAACATTATCATCGTCTTGACAACCAGCAACATTATCATCGTCATGACAACCATCAACATTATCATCGTCATGACAACCATCAACAGTATCATCGTCATGACAACCATCAACATTATCATCGTCTTGACAACCAGCAAATTATCATCGTCATGACAACCATCAACATTATCATCGTCATGACAACCATCAACAGTATCATCGTCATGACAACCATCAACATTATCATCGTCATGACAACCATCAACAGTATCATCGTCATGACAACCATCAACAGTATCATCGTCATGACAACCATCAACATTATCATCGTCATGACAACCATCAACAGTATCATCGTCATGACAACCATCAACAGTATCATCGTCATGACAACCATCAACATTATCATCGTTTGACAACCAGCAACATTATCATCGTCATGACAACCATCAACATTATCATCGTCATGACAACCAGCAACATTATCATCGTCATGACAACCATCAACAGTATCATCGTCATGACAACCATCAACAGTATCATCGTCATGACAACCATCAACAGTATCATCGTCATGACAACCATTAACATTATCATCGTCATGACAACCAGCAACAGTATCATCGTCTTGACAACCAGCAACAGTATCATCGTCATGACAACCATCAACAGTATCATCGTCATGACAACCAGCAACATTATCATCGTCATGACAACCATCAACAGTATCATCGTCATGACAACCATCAACAGTATCATCGTCATGACAACCATCAACATTATCATCGTCATGACAACCATCAACATTATCATCGTCATGAAAACCCAGCAACAATATCATCGTCATGACAACCAGCAACAGTATCATCGTCATGACAACCAGCAACAGTATCATCGTCATGACAACCATCAACAGTATCATCGTCATGACAACCATCAACAGTATCATCGTCTTGACAACCATCAACAGTATCATCGTCATGACAACCAGCAACATTATCATCGTCATGACAACCATCAACAGTATCATCGTCATGACAACCATCAACAGTATCATCGTCATGACAACCATCAACAGTATCATCGTCATGACAACCAGCAACATTATCATCGTCATGACAACCATCAACAGTATCATCGTCATGACAACCATTAACATTATCATCGTCATGACAACCAGCAACAGTATCATCGTCATGACAACCAGCAACAGTATCATCGTCTTGACAACCAGCAACAGTATCATCGTCATGACAACCATCAACAGTATCATCGTCATGACAACCAGCAACATTATCATCGTCATGACAACCATCAACAGTATCATCGTCATGACAACCATTAACATTATCATCGTCATGACAACCAGCAACAGTATCATCGTCTTGACAACCATCAACAGTATCATCGTCATGACAACCATCAACAGTATCATCGTCATGACAACCAGCAACATTATCATCGTCATGACAACCATCAACAGTATCATCGTCATGACAACCATCAACAGTATCATCGTCATGACAACCAGCAACATTATCATCGTCATGACAACCATCAACAGTATCATCGTCATGACAACCATCAACAGTATCATCGTCATGACAACCAGCAACATTATCATCGTCATGACAACCATCAACAGTATCATCGTCATGACAACCATCAACATTATCATCGTCTTGACAACCAGCAACATTATCATCGTCATGACAACCATCAACATTATCATCGTCATGACAACCAGCAACAGTATTATCGTCTTGACAACCATCAACAGTATCATCGTCATGACAACCATCAACAGTATCATCGTCATGACAACCAGCAACATTATCATCGTCATGACAACCATCAACATTATCATCGTCATGACAACCATCAACAGTATCATCGTCATGACAACCAGCAACATTATCATCGTCATGACAACCATCAACATTATCATCGTCATGACAACCAGCAACATTATCATCGTCATGACAACCAGCAACATTATCATCGTCATGACAACCATCACCATTATCATCGTCATGACAACCATCAACAGTATCATCGTCTTGACAACCAGCAACAGTATCATCGTCATGACAACCATCAACAGTATCATCGTCTTGACAACCAGCAACATTATCATCGTCATGACAACCAGCAACATTATCATCGTCATGACAACCATCACCATTATCATCGTCATGACAACCATCAACAGTATCATCGTCATGACAACCATCAACAGCATCATCGTCATGACAACCATCAACAGTATCATCGTCATGACAACCATCAACAGTATCATCGTCTTGACAACCAGCAACAGTATCATCGTCTTGACAACCAGCAACAGTATCATCGTCTTGACAACCATCAACAGTATCATCGTCATGACAACCATTAACATTATCATCGTCATGACAACCAGCAACAGTATCATCGTCATGACAACCATCACCATTATCATCGTCATGACAACCAGCAACATTATCATCGTCATGACAACCATCAACATTATCATCGTCTTGACAACCAGCAACATTATCATCGTCATGACAACCATCAACATTATCATCGTCATGACAACCATCAACAGTATCATCGTCATGACAACCATCAACAGTATCATCGTCATGACAACCAGCAACAGTATCATCGTCTTGACAACCAGCAACAGTATCATCGTCTTGACAACCATCAACATTATCATCGTCATGACAACCAGCAACAGTATCATCGTCATGACAACCATCAACAGTATCATCGTCATGACAACCATCAACAGTATCATCGTCATGACAACCATCAACATTATCATCGTCATGACAACCATCAACAGTATCATCGTCATGACAACCATCAACATTATCATCGTCATGACAACCATCAACATTATCATCGTCATGACAACCATCAACATTATCATCCTCATGACAACCATCAACATTATCATCGTCATGACAACCATCAACAGTATCATCGTCATGACAACCATCAACATTATCATCGTCATGACAACCATCAACATTATCATCGTCATGACAACCAGCAACAATATCATCGTCATGACAACCAGCAACAGTATCATCGTCATGACAACCAGCAACAGTATCATCGTCATGACAACCATCAACAGTATCATCGTCATGACAACCATCAACATTATCATCCTCATGACAACCATCAACATTATCATCGTCATGACAACCAGCAACATTATCATCGTCATGACAACCAGCAACATTATCATCGTCATGACAACCAGCAACATTATCATCGTCATGACAACCAGCAACATTATCATCGTCATGACAACCATCAACATTATCATCGTCATGACAACCATCAACAATATCATCGTCATGACAACCAGCAACATTATCATCGTCATGGCAACCATCAACATTATCATCGTCATAACAACCATCAACAGTATCATCGTCATGGCAACCATCAACAGTATTATCGTCATGGCAACCATCAACATTATCATCGTCATGACAACCATCAACATTATCATCGTCATGACAACCATCAACATTATCATCGTCATGACAACCATCAACATTATCATCGTCATGGCAACCATCAACATTATCATCGTCATAACAACCATCAACAGTATCATCGTCATGACAACCATCAACATTATCATCGTCATGGAAGGTGTTAGCTTGGCTTTGAACCGAGCAGGTCATGTGTCAATATGTTCCGTGTCCATTTGATTTTGAAATGTCATTTTAAAATAGTTCCCTTAAAGTGATTTGAATTTTATTTAGATAAGTATATTCAGTGAATTTTGTTATTCATAACAGTGTTTAAAAGTACAATTAAAGTTATTCAATAAAAGTTCTATCTTAAAATTAAAAGTGCAATTATTTTAATAATTAAATACTAAAGTTATCGTGTCTCAGTGAATCTCTGTGCATAGGCTCGGTTCGGTGAGGTCGTCAAGGTCATTCACCTCAGTGACCCCACCTCACCTCTGACCCGAGATAAGAGTTTCATCGGGAGTAGGTGCCAGTAGATCTAGCTTGATAAACGAGCGGTTCTCAAAGCGATAGAGGAGCGCCAGTCTGTCTAGCTTGGTTACAAGCTGTTCTCAAACGCTGGGAACTCTATCGAAATAAATACGTTTCACGCGTAAAAATTACGTCTAATAAAGAACGTTAAAATATGTTTTTACCTTCTTACGTCTGATACAAGAACGTTTTTTTTGTTACACGGTTTAATTATTTTCCGTGTTTACATCTTGTTTATTTTAACAATATCCAAGAACGTTTAAATTTTGTTTATTATTTTTACGTCTTGGTATAACACAAGAACGTTAGTGCTCTTTAAAGTATGTGTGTGTGTGTGTTACTGCCGTGTTTTACCCTTACGGGAAACTAGTGCAAGGAGAAATTCTAAGCCGTGAGAGCTGTCACTGACCCGAGAGATCCCTGAGAGTAAGCGGAGGAGCTGCCGGGCGATTTCCAGTGCAGTAGTTCCTGTCATAAGTATTTTTGGTTTAGACAGTGATATAATATCACCAATAATATTAGTTTATTCTTTCTTTTCACTAATATACGCTGCCCAAAAAAAAAAGAGATTTTAATTTATTTATTTTTGCGTGATAAAAGAGGTTAAATCCCAAAAAGAGGCCAAACCGCCCAAAAAGAGTACTGAACCAAAAAAGAGGTTTTACCCTTAAAAGAGGCGTCCTAAATAAATTTTATTTATTTCTAAATTATTTTTTCGGTAAATAGCTAAATTGTGTACATAAATTTCTATAGTTAAGAGAATTTTGTCTTTGAAACTTTGAATTTGTACATATTTTTTGTAGTTATTCCATTGTTTTTTTTTTCAATCTTCTTTTTTAAGGAAAAAAAAAAGAACGAAAAATAAAAAGAGCCGAATACCCAAAAAGAGGCTAAGGCACAAAAAGAGGCACAGGACCCACAAAAGAGGTGCGGCAGAAAAAGTATATAAATAAAAGAGGCAAAAAAAAAAAAAATGTAAATAAGAGCCCAATTTTTTTTTTTTTTTTTTTTTTTTTGTTTACTAAATTACTAAGTATTATCTTTTTTCTATTTGGTCAAATTGATGTTTTATTAATCAAGTAGGTCTGCCTGCAACTAAGTAGGCCCTACTGAATAATAATGGGTACTCCTCTAAGGGGGACCACAACCCCTATAGATGAGAACTTGATTTCAGAGGTAACAGAGGATGGAAAGAGAAAAGCAAGTGAGTCTCCTGAAATCTCACCAGGTAAGGAGAATACAAATAAGAAACTAAAGGGGGTTAAGAAGGAAATTAAAATTGCTCTAGAGACAGTCATTGAAGCTATTAAAGATTTATGCTTTGAAGTCATGGACTATTCTAAGAGTAAAAATTCTATGAAAGAACAAGCTGAAAAGCTAAAAGAACTAAATAGGACATTGTTGGAAGGTTTTGTCATGAAGAGTCTAATGGAAAGTCAACTAGACTCGAGTGAGGAGGTAAAAGAAACAGCTATAGTAAACAAATCTTTCTGTAGCAGATGTTCGGTGGCGTTAGAGAGAGAACAAGAGGAGACGAAATCTATAATTCAGAAGATAAAGGACTTTTCTACCCTATCACATGAAGATTTCAACACATTGATGAACTCAAAATGGCCCCAAACAGCATATGTTAAAACAAAAGTAGTCATAGGAAATCCAATGAGTACTAAATGTGAGAATCTAATTGTGTGTTATGAGGAAAATGAAGAGGATTCCACTCTCATGAAGATAGTTAGAGAAAAATTCCCCGAGATCGAAGAGGTCATTGAAGGAGAGACAGACGTAGGAAAAGTCCCATTTTTGGAAAGTATTGTCAACACTAGTAAAGGTACCCATAAAAAGAGAATATATTTTGTCAAAATGGAGGAAAATACTAGAATGGAAGAGAAGTTTACCATTTGTAGATCCGAGATAGAAAAATATGACGGTAAAAAAATTGCAGTTGCAGTAGCGGCTGGGAAAAAAACGGGAAAAGGTGAGGAAGTCCCTTGAACTAACTTTCTACAATGATGAAGGGGAAGACCCAATAGAATTTTACATGCCACAAGGAGAAAGAGACAGCAAAAAAGAAAGACAAAGGGAAGAAGCCATAATAATAGACACTAATATATCAACATATGCGGACACGCTAAGAAACATAAGGGCCGTGGTTAACCCAGAAGAACTTGGCATAGAAGTGAAGACAGTAAAAACAACAAGAGATAAAAAAGTGGTAATAATTACTAAGGAAGGACAAGCCGATGCTTTGCACAAAGAAATATCTACCAAAATTACAGGTATAGAGACCAGAATATCAGGTAGGAACTCTAACACCCTCTTTATAATACTAGATATTGATGCGTCTATAAATGGAAAAGAAGTAGAAGATTTCATTAGAAAAAGCACAAAGGTATTCGCTACAGAAGTCAAACATCTCAGAACAACAAAATCAGGTACACAGATAGCAACTGTCAGCATGCCGTCATATGCAGCCGAGAACTTAATTAGGGAAGGAGTCATTAAAATAGGTTGGACACTCTGTCGGGTCAAACCCAAAATAGATATTTTGAGGTGCTACAACTGCCTAAACCTAGGTCATCACTCTGATATATGCCCGCAGGAGAGACGGGGGAAAAAATGTCTCAATTGTACGCAAACGGATCACTTGATCAAAGACTGCAGAAACCCCAGTTTCTGTACCACCTGCAACAAACAAGGACACAAGGGAGACTCCACAAACTGCCCCACTTACAGAAGAAGAATCCAAGAGGCTACAAGCAAGTACTATCAGAACATAGAAAACACACGAGAATCAGAAAAAGATGAAAATACCAACAATGGCGAAGAAGAAGAAGAACACAAAGAAGGAGAAGACGTGAATATGCGCGAGCCAGAAACTTTTCACACTTGATGATCAGGTTTCTTCAGATAAATTTGGAGAGGTCCCCAGGCGCGCATGACTTGGCGGAGATCACTGTAAAAAATAACAAAGTTGACATCGTTGTAGTGAGTGAGCCCAATAGGAAATATCTCGACAAAGAAGGATGGTTTATGGACAGAAAGAGAGATTCGGCTATTAAGGTCTATAATAAAACGCTACAAGTATACGAGTGTGGAAAAGGCGAAGGATTTGTATGGATCGGGATATTTGATATTCAAATATTTAGCTGTTATATTTCACCAAATGTACATATATCTAAATTTGTAAATTTCTTAAATGGTATCAAGGCTGAAATTAGATGTTCAAAATATAAGCGTTTTATTGTAGGTGGTGATGTAAACGCTAAGTCATACCTCTGGGGATCAAAGAAAGAAGATGATAGAGGAACGGTATTGTCAGAATGGATAGAAGAAATGAATTTAGATGTACTAAACCATGGAAATGTGCCAACATTTGTTAGGGGAAACAGCAATTCAATAATTGACGTAACTGTTTGCTCTAGAAATTTGACAAGAAAAATGGAAAATTGGATAGTTTCAGAGGAAGAAAATTTAAGCCATCACCAGTACATTTTTTATGAGTTAAAACTAAACGATGTAAATACTATAGCTCAAGTTAGAGAAGCTCAAGATAAATGGAGGTATAACGAGAACAGAAAGGATATACTTAAAGAAGAACTAGTTAAAAAAATTAACAACATAAAAGAAAATAGTTACATAGGGGCTGAAACCTGTGTTGAAATACTGCAGGAAATGTGCCTGAAAGTTTTTGGAACAAGAAAGGGTAAGGATAGAAGACCACCAGCCTATTGGTGGAATGAAAACATCGCTCAAAGAAGAAAAATGTGCCACGCCCAAAAGCGAAAAATGACAAGGATGAATAAGAAAAGAACATACACAGAACAAGAAAAATTAGACACAAGAAAAAAATACTATGAAATGAAAGAAATTTTAAGACAGGAAATAGATAAATCCAAGAAAAAAAAGTGGGAAGAACTATGTCAAGATCTCAACAAGAATGTATGGGGAAGTGCCTATAAAATTGTATGCAAAAAACTAAAACTCTTTCCTCTTATATCTCTCAAACCTGAAGAAAAAAACCCAAATTGCAAAAGAACTTTTTCCAACAGATGAAATACAGAGATGGAGTAGGGAAATCATTAGTATTGAAGAAATACCTAAATTCACGGTGGAAGAGGTACATGAAGCGATCCAGAAGCTCAAGAACAAAAAAGCACCAGGCCCAGATGGACTTGGAGGAGAGATCATAAAGATTCTGTTTGAAGCAGCACCAGATTTCTGCACGAGGCTCTTCAACAACCTTCTGACTGCCGGAGAATTCCCAAAAGTATGGAAAACCGCCAAACTGATGCTCTTGGAAAAGGGTAAAAAAGAGGGGTCAGAAAAAATGGCATATCGACCTATCTGTCTACTGAATGTGATGGGAAAAACTATGGAGCATTTAATTAAAAAAAGAATAATAAGTGAACTGAAGGAAAAGGGAGATCTGTCGGAAAACCAGTATGGATTTAGGGAGGGAAAAAGCACAATAGACGCTATGGAAGAAGTTTTGAAAATAGCAGAAGAAGCAAAGAAGTATAAAATGATATGTGCAATGGTCCTAGTAGACGTCAAAAACGCCTTCAATTCCATCCCTTGGAAGGGTATTATTGACGAAATTAAAAGGAAAAAACTTTCGGGGTACCTTATAAACATGATTAGCAGTTATCTGGAAGATAGGAAATTGATAGTCGAAGAAGGAACAGTACTAGACCTCTCCTGCGGCGTACCGCAAGGTTCGGTAGCCGGGCCGCTCCTGTGGAACCTTTACTACGATTCTCTGCTAAAAATGAAGATACCAGATGAGTCCAAAATAATAGCCTACGCAGATGATGTGGTTATATTGACAAAAGGGAAAACCAGAGAAGAAGTGGAAAGAACAGTAAATCAAACATTAGTTAAAATTATAGAATGGATGAAAAACCACAAACTTCAAATAGCACCACAAAAGACCGAAGTAGTTCTGCTAGTAAGTAAGAGAGTATGTAAAGAGATAGTTGTGAGAGTAGAGGAAACAAGCATAAAATCAAAGAAGTCCGCGAGATACCTGGGAGTGCACTTTGATAAGGACTTGAAGATGGCAGAGCACACCAAAAAGGCAGTAGAAAAGGCGGGAAAAACTGCAGCGAACCTAGCAAGAATTATGCCAAATCTTAAAGGCCCAGACAACGAGAAGAGGAAGATATTGGCCACCGTCGTATATTCAGCTCTCCTATATGGGGTTCCAGTGTGGGGAAAAATCATCAAATGGAAGAAATACATTAACATGCTAGAGAAAGTCCAGCGAAAGGTGATGATGAGATTAGCAAGAGCTTATAGGACGACATCCACCGCAGCACTCCAGGTTATTTCAGGTTCATTACCTATAGAATTCATGATAGAAGAGAGAATGAAAATATATGAGATGAGAAAAAAGACCAAAGAAAAAGAAGAAAGGAAAACCAACGAGGAAAACATTAAACAAGAAATGATGGAAAAGTGGAGAGATAAATGGAAGAATGAAACACATAAAGGTCAATGGACTAAAAAACTAATAGAAAATCTCCAGGAGTGGTGTAATAGAAAGCATGGTAAGATTACATACGAAATGAGCCAATTCCTTACAGGTCACGGACATTTTAGCTCTTTCCAACACAAAATTAAAAAGAAGCAATCAGAGAGGTGTGCGTACTGTAATGACCCTAAAGATAACGCAGAACATACCCTTTTCAAGTGCTCAAGATTTGAGAGAGAGAGAAAGGACTGCGAAGAAAAAATTGGACATGCAATAACACCTGAAAACATAGTCAGAACAATGATTGAAACAGAAGACAAATGGAATGAAATTGAAAAATTAATTAAAAATGTCATAAATCAGAAAGAGAAGGATGATAGAAGACTACAAGTCCGATAAAAAAAAGGGCAGAAAATAAGCGAATACACCCGAAGTAATGTACTACACGGTTCCGGGTGTATCCGTGGTGGTAGAGAGGAGGTTTTTAGTAGGTATAGCGCACCATTATAAGCACTCAAACCCTACACTCCGTCTTGAATGGTAAGAAGATTTTACCTCCTCTCTAAGTTAAAAAAAAAAAAAAAAAAAAAAAAAAAAAAAAAAAAAAAAAAAAAAAAAAATCATCGTCATGGCAACCATCAACATTATCATCGTCATGACAACCATCAACATTATCATCGTCATAACAACCATCAACAGTATCATCGTCATGACAACCATCAACAGTATCATCGTCATGACAACCATCAACAGTATCATCGTCATGACAACCATCAACAGTATCATCGTCATGACAACCATCAACAGTATCATCGTCATGACAACCATCAACAGTATCATCGTCATGACAACCATCAACAGTATCATCGTCATGACAACCATCAACAGTATCATCGTCATGACAACCATCAACAGTATCATCGTCATGACAACCATCAACAGTATCATCGTCATGACAACCATCAACAGTATCATCGTCATGACAACCATCAACAGTATCATCGTCATGACAACCATCAACAGTATCATCGTCATGACAACCATCGTTATTAGCATCGTCAACATCATTGACTTTATAATCATCATTTTTTCAATTTCATGTTTTCAGTTAAGCTAGCACAGTATACTATATTACGGTACTATATGTATACTATACATATACCTATATGTAGTTACAGTAGGATACACTATGAGACATCAAAGAGCAGCAGATCATTTCCGAAATGGAAGATAAGGAAATGAAAGAGAAAGGAAAAGTTATATATGAAAGTTGTTTTTAGAGAGGTGGAGGGAGAGAGAGAAAGTAATCCTGTGAATGAGGTATATTATGGAGATTATGTGTGAGAGATTCAGTGAAGGAGAAAAAGAAGTGGAGAGGCATAAAGAAAGAGAAAAAGATATGGATATGGAATGAAAATATTGTGTATGAGGTGTTGTGAGACGTAAAAAAAGAAATAATATGTATGTTTGAGAGATAAAGAGAAGGAGATAAAATAAAATGTAAAAGAGATGAAGTGAGATGGAGAGAAAGACAGAAAGTAAAAACAGTTGGTTAAGTGACTAATGAACTAGTGGTCAGGAGTGCGTTAGGTTGTCAAGGCACTAATTTATTAAGGGTCAAGTGGTTAAGGCACTAATGTATTAATGGTCAAGTGGTTAAGGCACAAATGTATTAGTGGTACGGTGGTTGAGGCACAAAAAGACATAATACCTGCACCAAGTAAGAGGACATAGTCAGCGGAACACCCATAGATTTGAGTTGTACACATGTATAGAGATAAAATCATCTTCCACGTCCCATTTATTACTTATTTATTACTATTATTATTATTTTACACTTTATTCGATATAAATGGACATAATGTATAATACAAATAATTATTTTAACAATGAAAAAATGGAAACAATTTCTTAATATATAAATGTCAAAGTCACTGACTGACTGACTAACTGACTGACAGATCATCGCTCTACAGCCCAAACCGTAATACCTAGCGAGCTGAAAGTTGGTAAGTAGCTTTGTCTTATAGTCTAGATGTGCAATAAGACGGGATTTTTTGAAATTCCCACTACAACACCTGCCATTGGCGAAGAGGATTTTTTGCTTTGCGGGCCATGCCTCGGCCCGCTAGTATACAATAAAAATGAAAAATAATAGAGAAATATATAAAAACATATGGCAATTTCTTTTTTTTTTATCGTATGGCTTTCTATCACATCTCAAAGACCTCAGAGTGAGAAGTCATATTATGTAATAAACTTGATCAGGAAATCTGATAGCAGTGATCGCCAAAATTTTCAGTACTTTAGCCGCATGTCAATGCGTTCCTCACGGTGAACCACGAGGAGGCGTACTAACATTTTCATATCCCAATTTCAAGTCTATAGCTCTTACCGTTCTCGAGGTATCGTGTTTATGGACGGAACAATGGCTAAAAACATTTCTTTGGAATCCTGAGACTCTGGTTCGTCCAGAAATGTGAAAAACTGGGTATGTCAAATTTTCCACGATAACAATACTTTCCTTACTACCTTTATGATAAGAAAAATAAAAAGGAGTACTACAACAAAGGAGCTACAGAGGGGGTAAAAGAGCGAACATAAATAAAACAAGCAAACTAATAGATAAAGAAATTATTTGTTCTCAAAACAAAAATGAAAAATTAAGTAGATTACCAACACCACCATGTACTCCTCCATGGAGGCGTCTCTTTCTCCTCCATGTGTGAGAGTTTCCACCTCCATGTGTGCAAGAGGAGCAGAGAAAACTTGGTGACTTTTATTCGTAACATTTGTCAACTCTTCTTTCCATTTCTTCCCCTATATACTCTGCTCCCTCCCTTCTTTTTCTCTTCCTCCTATTCTTTCCTCTTATCTTTTCTTTTTACTCCCATCTCTTTGCTCCCACCAATACTTTTTTTTACTTCCTTTTCCTTTGCTTCTTTTTCTGTATTGCTATTCTTTTTAGCCCTCCCTTCCAAATTTTGTTTCTGCACTTCTCTTTTTAAATGCATCAGTTCCTTAACTATCACAGCCAGTAACATTTCCACTTCTCTTTTCTCATCCATCAGGAGTAACTTCTCCAAGACGCGAAGGTGCGTTTGAGAAATGTGCGCTACTTTCTTTTGACAGCATCACCTTAGAGGGAGATGTATGGGGGAGAGAGAAAAGGGGGAGGAGGGAAAGGAGGTGACAAGGTGAGCGGAGGATGATAAGTTAGAGGAACAGAAAGAGTAGGAGGAGTGAAAGGAGGCGAAGTAGGAGTAGATGAGAGAGACAGAGATGGAGGAGAAGGAGGGAGGATAGGATGAGTCAGATGAGGACGATGAAGGGAGCGGAGGAAGAAGTTTGAGGGGGAGGAGTAATGGGAGGGGTAGATAATAGAGGAGGAGTCAGAGAAATGGAAGGTTATAGAGAGGATATTAGGAGTAACAGAAGGAGGAGGGGTAGATAATAGAGGAGGAGTCAGAGAAATGGAAGGTTATAGAGAGGATATTAGGAGTAACAGAAGGAGGAGGGGTAGATAATAGAGGAGGAGTCAGAGAAATGGAAGGTTATAGAGAGGATATTAGGAGTAACAGAAGGAGGAGGGGTAGATAATAGAGGAGGAGTCAGAGAAATGGAAGGTTATAGAGAGGATATTAGGAGTAACAGAAGGAGGAGGGGTAGATAATAGAGGAGGAGTCAGCGAAGGAGGAGGAATAGATAATAGATGAGGAGTCAGAGAAATGGGAGGGGTAGAGAGGATATTAGGAGTAACAGAAGGAGGATAATAGAGGAGGAGTCAGATAAGCAGGAGGATTCAGAGGAGGACTAAGAGAAGCGAGGGAGGAGGGATTGGCGAAATAAATTGCAGAAGGAAGAGTAAGAGGTGGTATGTTTTATTTCAAGCCATCTAGTCGAGAATAAATGGGACAGGATGAGTGAGAGAGATAGGAAGAGATGAGTTTCGAGAAATATGTATTAATAGAGGATAATTAAATATATATTATAAAGATGAGCAGAAGATACCTGGGACACTGAAACAGTTATTATTACTATAATTATTATTATTAAATATTTTATTAGATATAAGGACATACCTAATTATATTTTTGTATGTACATGTTCTGTCCAGGTATGTTCTGATATTCATGTACATTGTACATCTAGTACAACTTCTCACTTTTCTGTTTATACTGATAGTGTACAAATAAATATTACAAAAGTTAAGTAAAAAAAAATGGAAACAATAATAGACAACTGTCTCTCTTCACTTTCTCTCTCGCCTCTCTCTCTCTTTCTCTCTCTCTCTCCTTCTTCTTTCTCTCTATTTCATTCTCAGCCTGTTTCTTTATCTCTTCCTCCTTCTACCTCCATCTCTCTCCCCATCAGTCTCTTCCCTTAAATCTCTGTCTGTCTTTCTCTCTTTTTCTTTCTCTCTCTCTCCCTCCCCTTCTCTCTCACCCTCCTCATGCTCTCTCTCTCTCTCTCCTTCTCTCTCTCTCTCTCTACCCATCATAATTCACTACTTTCTTTCCTTTTTTTCTCTTCTCTCATGCACTTTGACTTAATAGCTCTTAATGAACGAGAAAATAGAAGACGTCTCAACAAGGCTGAAAGCTCTGCTTCCGTCTTTGTTCTGTAAAAAAAACTTCTGTAAAAAAAACTCACCCTTAAAATGTGCCCTTTCGGGGGATTCTTTTTCTTATTCATTATGTATGACTGTGTGTAAAAAAAATTCTGTTTTCTAAAGAAAATAAAGGACTCGTTTTTTTTAATAGAAGAACAGAAAAAGAAAAAAAAGAGCACAATTAGCAGAATTATAGGCGAAAATTAGGTATTGAGATATGTATTAGAGATAGGAAAAAGTCCTCTTATTCTGCGCTACCCACTAAAATTTTGTTAATAACACATTAATTAAGCCCGCAAAGAAATTCATTTGGCCCGTAAAGAAATTCACTTAGCCCGTAAGGACATTCATTTAGCCCGTAAGGACATTCATTTAGCTTGTAAGAACATTCATTTAGCTCGTAAGGATATTCATTTCGCCCGTAAGGACATTCATTTAGCCCATAAGGACATTCATTTAGCCCGTAAAGAAATTCACTTAGCCCGTATAGACATTCATTTAGCCCGCCAGGACATTCATTTAGCCCGTAAGGACATTCATTTTGCCCGTAAAGAAATTCATGTAGCTCGCAAGTTAATTTATTCATTTACATTTTATTAATAGGACATATTATATACAACACAAATAATTACAAATTAAAATACAATGTAATAGAAGAAAAAAAATATTAATAATAAATAATTATACAGGGTGTCCCACCAAACTTGGACACCTCAAATTACTCGGCCCCTGAAAGAGTTTTTGAAAAATAAAAAATCCTAGGGTACATGGTCTAATTATGCGGTTTCAGTCATGAAATTTTTTTTATACAGGGTGGTTCAAAAGTCAGAAATTGAGGTGTCAACTTTCGATTTTTAAATGGATCGACCTGAATTTTATTTGATAATTTTACTTCTAAATGGTTCCTGAGTACTTTTTTAAACAAAAATTTTACATACAGGGTGGTTTTTTTTCGACCAATTTTTTTTCTAAATCTCGAATAACTCAAGTTTGTTTAATTTTTTCGATAACAAGAATAGATAGTGTTTGTGTAATGAAAACACGCACTTTCAATTGGCATCAATTTTTTTTATACAGGGTGGTTCACAAGTGAAATAATGACTTGATTTTTTTTAAAACTGAGTTTTTTTAATTTTTTATTTGGGATTAATAATTCTAACCTAATTTTACACATTTTTTGTTAGTCATATCGAAAAACAAAACTAAAGTGTTGTACAGGGTGAGACATAATTTTTTTGTGACACCCTGTATATGGGCAGTCAAAGAGACGTAAAATTAAATATAAAAACTAAATGTGCAAGAAAAACTTTGATTTTTAATGATATCAAAAAGTTATGGTGTTTTAACTAATATTGTCGCATGGACCACCCTGTAGATATTCTCTTAAACTATCATGTGGGTACTCGAGGTTGTATAAAATTCAACGAAGACTTCGAATCGTTAGGAAAAATAAGTAAAAAACACGAATTTTGAAGCCATTTTCAATTTGGTGTACACACTGAATGATTTTAAAACTAGAAATAAAAAGTAGGTAGGTATAGACACAAAATTGAAAATGGCTTTTTGAATTCATTTTTTTCTTTCAGATTTGGACTCCTCGTTGAATTTTAGACAATTTCGACTACCCATATGATGTTTTAAGAAAATATCTACAGGGTGGTCCATGTGACAATATTAGTTAAAACACCATAACTTTTTTATATAATTAAAAATCGAAGTTTTTCTTGCACATTTAGTTTTTATATTTAATTTTACGTCTCTTTGACTGCCCATATACAGGGTGTCACAAAAAAATTATGTCTCGCCCTGTACAACATTTTAGTTTTGTTTTTCGATATGACTAACAAAAAATGTGTAAAATTAAGTTAGAATTATTAATTCCAAATAAAAAATTAAAAAAACTCAGTTTTAAAAAAAATCAAGTCATTATTTCACTTGTGAACCACCCTGTATAAAAAAAATTGATGCCAATTGAAAGTGCGTGTTTTCATTACACAAACACTCTCTATTCTTGTTAACGAAAAAATTAAACAAACTTGAGTTATTCGAGATTTAAAAAAAAATTGGTCGAAAAAAAACCACCCTGTATGTAAAATTTTTGTTTAAAAAAGTACTCAGGAACCATTTAAAAGTAAAATTATCAAATAAAATTTAGGTCGATCCATTTAAAAATCGAAAGTTGACACCTCAATTTCTGACTTTTGAACCACCCTGTATAAAAAAAATGTCATGACTAAAACCGCATAATTAGACCATGTACCCTAGGATTTTTTATTTTTCAAAAACTCTTTCAGGGGCCGAGTAATTTGAGGTGTCCAAGTTTGGTGGGACACCCTGTATACATAATATATGTCCTGACTAGAGGGCGGGGTTATTGCCTTTGGCAATCTCTTTCACCCAACCCTTAGCCCGTAAGGACATTCATTTGTGCAAAAAACACACCAAATTGTGTTCAACACGACACCAACACTTTCTCTCCCACGAGAGAAAAGCGCCCACAGTAATGAGCTATAAGAATTTTTCCATTCTCCCGACAACTTAATCCTCTTAAAGGACGTCTTTTTCTTTTTAGTAATATTATTGTTATTATTATTACTGTTAAAATTATTCTGGGGGACTATAAACAGGGAGTAGACCAGTATTGACTTGTTTCTGGGGGCCCTTGTCAATTATTAGCCTCCTTGTATAGACAGTGGTAGAAGTTCTGCGTCATTCCTCCACTCTCTGGCCACCATCGTTCACGATGACGCCATTCTAATGTTGGTAATTATTATTCGTCTTCTACTTCTTTATTTCATATATTTATTTATTATATATTTTTGTACAAATTATACATTAAAAATTGTATGTGTCAAGGGTACTTAAAATTAACTATCTATATCTATAAAAGAAAGCTGTCTGTATGTATGTGTGTGTGTGTGTATGTATGTATGTTCTTTATACAAATCCACACCGTTTGACCGAGAAACCTGAAATTTTGCACATAGGTCCGCTTGGATCAGGAAATTCTTCTAGGCTAGATTATATCTCCCTGAGGTTAAGCTACAATGAGTAAGGATAAAAATGGATAGGTGACGCAAAAAAAATGCACGTTTTTTGACATAAATGACATTTTTTCTCGAAATTTGTCGCGACGACCTATCAACTCAAAGCGAGAAAGTTTTAGGCAAGGGCTTGAGCTTTCAATTGACATATCGATCGCGAATTTCTGATGAGCCGTTCTTGAGCTACGCCGGGTAAGGTAAAAAAATGGATGGGTAACATGTAAAATATTCACGTTTTTTGACCTAAATGACATTTTTTCTCGAAATTTGAAGTGACGACCTATCAACTCAGAGCGAGAAAGTTTTAGGCAAGGGTTTAGGCTTTCATTTGACATATTGATCGCGAAATTCTGATGAGCCATTCTTGAGCTACGCCGGGGAAGGCCAGAAAATAGATGGGCGACAAAAAATATTCAGGTTTTTTTTCAAACCTAAATGACATTTTGTGTGTGTGTGTGTGGTGTGTGTGTGTGGTGTGTGTGTGTGTGTATGGTGTGTGTGTGTGTATGGTGTGTGTGGTTGTGTTGTGTGGTGTTGTGTGTGTGTGTGTGTGTGGTGTGTGTGTGTTGGTGTGTGTGTGTGTGTGTGTGGTGTGTGTTTGTGTGGTGTGTTGTGTGTGGTGTGGTGTGTGTGGTGGGTGTGTGTGTGTGTGTGTGGTGTGTGTTGTGTGGGGTGTGTGTGTGTGTGTGTGTGTGTGTGTGTGGTGTGTGTGTGTGGTGTGTGTGTGGTGTGGTGTGTGTGTGTGTGTGTTTTGTGTGTGGTGTGTGTGTGTGTATGGTGTGTGTGGTGTGTGTGTGTGTGTGT